>CABFPE010000106.1:872210-908487 GCA_900660155.1 Hofstenia miamia
ATATATATATATATATATATATATATATATTAGTGGTGATATTCGAAAAATTGCATATTCGAACTTGGCCAATATGTTCAAACTGGATTTTCGAAGCATTGCCGAGCTGAAGGATAAGCTGTTTCCTTTCAGTATAAAATGTTGAAGAAGATTGCCACCAATGACAACGTTCAGTTCTGGAAGAATGCCTAATCTATCTAAGCGAGGTATTACAGTTATCTTCTCTTCACCATGACTTCGTTGGCGAACGGGATAATCTCAATTATTGTACTTAGCTTCGGTTTGTCTTTTATTGGACTTCAACTTAATCGTTTCATACGCGGAACTAATAACTTAATTATCCATTCAAATGTTCAAACTTACTATTCGAACTTGATACATAGAAGTTCCAACGGCAAATGAATTTCGAGCGTCCGCAAAAATACATTAGACCGTATTAGATTTCTTGCAAACTAACTGGAATTAATATGCAAAATAATATGCTTTACAAGTATAATTCACACATTATTAATTATAATATTTAATACATTAACATTTTTTCATCGAGTTTTATGGTTTCTATGAAAAATTCAATTTAGTATGTAACCTTGATTAACGAGCCGTTATAGCTTTGGTTTCTTTTGAAACTAAGAATATTTATTTGAAATCTTATCACTGTTTGAAGATATTTTTGGAAGAAAAAATTTGATACTTTGACATTCATGAACAAGAAAGTGCAAGCCTAAAGAAACAGCAGACAATAGCAATGCTTATGCTAAATACCAATGTCTCCAAAGTACATTTTAAATTTCAGAAAAAAAACAAAAAAGATTATATATAATAAATATGAGAAATACATTAGAAAAAATTTGGAAATTTCCTTTTAGCATTTTCATTACTTATAAACAGCTGTGTTATTCATCAGGAATTTCTTTCCATAGATAAGGAACAAATACATGAACTTTATTAATATATTTCATAATGCCACGCCGCCATATGGGAACAAATTTACAAACTTGATTACATACACGTATTTCATTTCCACTTTGATAGAAAAATGTGAAAATCATAGCATTTTCACTAAATACTCAGTTTTTTGTTTGTACATTTTATGACGGTGCATTGACTTTCCAAAACCTGGAGTTCTTTATTTTCTTGTTATTATACATACTATATAAAATTTCCATTGTACATAGTACAAATGATTTATTTATTAAAATCTCTATTTTTGGGAATATCTTTCAGTTTACACTGTCAAAATATTTCAAAGTTATTAAAAAAAGTAAGAAATCAAAAGTCACTTTTAGATATTGCAAATATAACTGCTGACAACATAGTTGAAAACCGAGATGAAACCTCGATGTCGTAAATTTCGATGGTCTGTGCTCGACCTGTAGTTTGGGTTAACCAAATTCTAATCGAGTTGGAGGTCAAATTAATTTTAATCTTAAATAAAATCAAAGTTATCAGAAATTCTTTTTCCTGTTATTTATCAAGCATTAAGAACAATTTTTAGATGCATCAACAAAAGTTATATAAACTTAAGGAATATAGACTTAATCGAATATAGACAACATAAGTTATAAAATTGTTTTCTTCCAATTTAGGCTTTATAAGGTCAATCGATTTTTTTAAATTTATGAAAAACATGTTGCAATTGCCTTAAAACCCCATTAATATCTGAACATTAGCATAGAAAGAACTTTATTATTTTTTCAAAAAATCGCATTTTTCATTTGAATAATTTTTATCATAAATGTTTGCTGCAACAAGGGATCACATTTTCCCATATGTGTCCGAATCCCAGGAAATACTTGACATGGAATAAAAACAAGTGTAACCCCATGGCTATGCTTTGATAGTAAAGGTCAAGGGACGCATTCACCACTGGCCATAAAAATTTTGACATAGTTTAACAATTCAGCAAAAATATTCTTGAAATAAATTTTTACTTGAGAAATTTGGCGATTTTCTATCTATCATTTTTGTGCTTTAGCTACACCAATGAAATGCCATAATCTAAGAAGAAGTGTACTCCTAAACAAGACTAACTCTTAATTGGATCACTGTTTTTTATGTTATATTTTAACCAAATTAAATTTCTCAACAAATAAAATCCAACACCCTACACAGTAATATAGCCTTACCAAGGGGGATGGGTCTCCAATCGAATTTATGAAGGTGGACTGAGCCTTCTGAGCACCATATCGAGTACACCTTTGAATTAAAGAATACATACATTTCGTGGATGAGATATATACGAACAATTCCAAAAAACTAGCATGTTTTCTACTCGACTTTAATATTAAATATCAATGCATATACATTTAATGATCATAAAATGTAAGTTTATATTTTTGGAACTAAAATATTGTAATTTGTTAAAATAATGCACATTGTCATATAAAAAATCAATTTCATTTATTAAATTTCTATGTATAGAACTATCGGTATTTTTGGATTTAGCACGATATATAAATGCTAATAGACATAAAGCTAGATATGTATGTATATAAAGGCCTAAACCTAATTTTCACTATGCTATACTATTAGATGTACCTTAACTTTGAAACTAGCAGCATATTTTCAAGGAACAAATGTAAAATAAGTGATTTTAATACATCAAATAATAAGGTAAGTCCGAGCTCAATTTGACCACAACTTTAATCTCGATTTTCATCAAATGCCTTGAACTCGACTCTGGCCTTAACCTCAATTAAAATATCATATTATAGCTGAAAAAACGTTGCAAATATGAACGTTTTACAATTATAACAACACTCTAACTAAATATTTCTTTGATCCTCAACTCTGCGCCAATATATCATTGACGATTTTTTAACAAATACAGCAAATTAAATTAATGCAATATTTAACACTTTGCAAATGCCAAAACGTAATACTTCTTTGATAAATATTATATATATATCGTTGGGTTAATGTTAATTTGAACTATAACTAAATATCAACTACAATATACAATGAATTCAATAATCAGCTCTCGTTTATTTATAAACAATTCTGGGGACAATACACAATGTTTGACAGTATTTTATTGACATGAAATTGTCATATTTATTGTATGAATATAAAAATTAAAATAATTAATCACACTTTCTAATCTTAAGAGTGATTACACAGCAGGCAGTTTCATTTCGCACCAGGGAACACGTGAATATTAAAATATATATTATTTGATTTAAGTCTTATATTTACCACATGCAGGTTTGCCATATGTGAACATAAATGCATGAATTTAGGCATCCTTAATTTCTCCAAAAATATGACACTTTTCGGTTTTTTCCAACAAAAATTTTATTATTGTTTTTAACCCTTCTACGTCGTCTGTGTTTGTTACCCCAAGCTCCTTAATTACGTTGCTGAAAGACGGGAAATTCCTGTAAACCAACAAAAACTTATGACTTTTTATATTAACCTAAATGCCTAATAATGATATATAGCAGCAATGTTTAGCTGCTTTATTTACAATATTAACTGCATTTCTATGATTATCGCCATATGGGATAACTTTATAACCCCAAGCTATTTGATCTAACAAATATTAAGAATACTGTATTAGGTCAAATTATTTTATATCTTACATTGCATACATGCAACTCTCCTTTCAAATCTTTAATGTTGTTTGTAAATTGTTGAGGAATTTGGTGATGAAGCTCTTTCAATCATGATTCAAGATTCAAGTATTGAAGATATTTTGATGATGGTAGTTCACCTGGATTAGGAAATTTTGAACTCTAATATTGAGCATGAAATATGTTCAATTTTCAACCTGTGACCCGACCTGGTCTGTCTAACAATGATCCGTACCCCAAACTAATCAAAGAAGGATTATTAGTAAAAATGTTTTAGCATAAAAGCATCAATGAAAACAACACAAAATCAATTAAAAATACAAGTATAATTAAAATCTATTAGTCTTTAAGAATTTTAAAGTTTGAAGGGTTTGACTTCTTAAGTTGTTCCTTAATTCTGTTAGTGTTCTTCTTCCCTAACAATTATGAAGGTCCCGAGACTCGATTTGTCTAAAAGTTTCGAGCAAACCCACCCGTCGAATTTTTTACTTGACTGTCGCACGAGTTGACCTGTAATCACCCTGAATGATATACAGAAATGTTAATTGCAGTATTAGGTCAAATCCGGAGCATCTTGGCAATGCTGGACAACAAGTATATCGACGATCTAACTCAAATATCAACATTCACCCTGGTTTGAAAGGAGGCATCATGAAAAGTAATTGGTTTTATGATGTGTAATCTGGTTTTGCACTTAACCAATTACCAAAAATGTGAGAAGTTACACTGATTGGTGCATAAAATGCAGAAATTACTATTTCCCAATACTGTCACATTGAAACACAAGCTAGCTTATATTTAAATCAAGTTTATATCATTGCTATGGATATTTGGTTTAATGCATGCCATCTTGTAAATTATTTTGTGACAAATTGTCTTCACTTTGCAAAAAAATCGACGCACTATATACAAGAGAACTTGCAAAATTAATCAGTTAACATTATATCTCAGAACATTTCACTTTGGCCATACTTGAGCAAAGGTAAATGTTCTCTATTTTTGACATCTTTAATGTATCTCAATGAGAACAGTTTACAACAAACTTCATAGAAGAAAAAAGAAAATCAACAAACGATAAGTCTTTATTGCACTAGTCGCAAGTACCGAAGATAGTCACATGAGTTTGTCTTTAACATTATAAATTTTGCTTTAAAATTTTTTACATCGCTCTTGCTATTATTTAACATCATTTTAAAATAAGATTTTTAAAATAAGATTATAAAAAGGTATATTGAATGAATCATTAAGAAAAATCTGCATAAACAAATTAAGAAGCAGAACAATAAAATTTCTTAGCTTAATTAAGGCTTGTTTTGGGCGCGTTGTGTATCCAATGCAGTGTTTAAGCTTGGCTTTATACGTTAGAAGCTCGGCTCATTGGTAAGTCTGGTAGTAATAATTGTATTAATCTCTGTATCAAATGCATGTGTGACTATATGTATCAATGGATGAGTAACTCTGATATTAAAGAAGACAAGTTCTCCACTTGAAAAAGAACGGAGAAGATGCTTTTTCTCATGCAAATATTTACAAAATATTACAGAAAAGTAATTTTGTTGTAAACTGCATGCTATAAGTAAAAGAATTTATGTAGATTGAACACAATTCTTTAATATATTTTATATTAAATAATATGGAATTTTTCATTTGGGGTAACAAATTCACCCCAAACGACGATGCCCATATTTTAAAAGTAACGACATAGAGGGGTTAATGTATCGATCACTACAAACAGTATCCTAAATATGATATGTAAAAATCGTATCCAAGTTTATAAGAATTTGCAAAGCAAAAAAATGTTAAATATACCTTTTGTACAATTTAATTTGCTATTAAATATATAGTTATTTTTTTTAGTAGATATTTTAATATATTTTAAAAAAATATTTATAAGTTGTAAATTTGGCATCATTATTGTTCGGATGAAGGTAACAAATATTTTCCTGAGTGTAATACCAAAGTATACTTAAAACAAATGAGAGCAAGTCCGAGAAGGAATTCTTGTGACACTCAGAAGTGATGTCGCTCAATGTGATGTAGTTATTATCATTTTTGCCTGTATTTCCAAGGGAGACCTGGATGAACAGTCATATTTAACCAAATTTCCAACTTTAGATTAAATGCTAAGAAACAGCTCTCCTTTAGATTCTCCATCACAGATATGAAGCGTCGAAATACGACGACGAAAAATCATGTGTACGGAAAGAGTCAATCATGCGAACGCATCTCAAGTGAGGGTGACTCAACGATCAAGAAAGCACCTAAATTAGAGTGTAACCTATTTTAGTGGGTGCTTATTTAAGACATTTAAAGATTTGTAATATCATTTACTAAATATGCAACCTGGCTGTATATGAAAAACCTTCCTAATTTAATAAAAGATAAAGGCGACATGTAAAGATAAATTAATACATTTCAGATAATATAACTAATATAATCAGTTATACTCAGCGTTCTTACACTCATCCTAATTACAATTTGATCTAAAACAAGAAAAGTTACCTCATGTTTGGCCATGCAGCCATTTGTGAAAGATTTTATTAACATTATCCAAAGAAATGCAAAATAACTGCTAAAAGTACTTTTTTAAGTAAGCAAGAACTGTGAAAAAAGTAAGATAAAAAGTGAGGATCAAAGCATTTAATTATCTAAAGACGCATGAGAATATGTTTTTTTAACCGTTTCTGTACTTATGTTATTGCAGTTTGCAAGCTTATAATCTTCAGGAGACTGAATACACACTCAACTTCACAGGATGTTATCAGTGCAAAGAGAAATTCAGTAGCATTTTTTCTGACAAAGCCAAGTCAGGATTTTTGGACAGCTCACTGTCCAATTTTACAGCAGCACCAGTTCAAAAACTGACGCTTTGAATTTGTTCAATGCTGCCTATTATTGATCCATGTTTTTAGAGTTTCATTTCTAAATGATTTACAAGCTGTAATAGAGATTGAGCGTCCAAAAATGCAAATTGAGGTTTCAACAATATCACAGTCATCCCACAAATTGATTTCAGTCCACTTCTCAGTCTGATAGATGCCAAAATTCAGTACTCCAACAAATACAAATTTTGTGACTTTTAAATATAAAATAAATTTAACATGCCTTGTGACTATTGGTCAAGGTCACAGAACATTTTGACAGCATTACTCTCCAAGTGCTTCGAAGCAAAATCCACAGTGTGGCTAAAATAAATAAAATTTGTTTTAGTAGTCTTACAAAGTTTGCGTTCTGGTACCTGACACAGGTTATGTGTTTCATGGTTGCGAACAAAACATTTAAGACAGTATGCAGTGCAATATGTGAGCAACACTGGAAAATTTTCTTTGCACCAGGGTGTTGCATAATATCTCATTGATAAACTCCATAACAGTATCTTTTGCTACACATTCAAGTGTGGTTTACTCAAGTAGGTACGCCACAATTTCTTGTTTTGTTTAGGTTGTTTCATCGAAAATTACGTAAAACAGCAAATTCTGCGTCTCAGTTTCTTCTCATTCACAACAACATTGAGATATTGCTTTCTCATGGAACTTTCGCTTGGTATCTTATACTCGGTTCGGCTTCCAGAAACTTCCAAAGTCAGTTGAACCAGTTTGAATTACGAACTATTCAGTTATCTGACTCGAATGAGAGCAGGTTCTGCTTCTTAGTGTTAGATTTTTGTATATTTTCTATGTGCTTCTTCCTCTCAAGATGCTGCTTCTCGTTGCAATTGCAAACTTTATAGAAAATGGCCTTGTTGACAAGTTTCAGAGTTGACCTCTAAGTGCACAACATTGTTTCAAATTCTCGAAGTTCTCTTCAACCGGTGCCATTGTACTCAACAGTAGCGGCAGACTACTTAAGGTGATACTAAAAAAGTAAGAAAAAATGAATATTTTTTTCCGGTTACTGATTATTAATATATGCTAGATGGAAAAGCAATTGCAATCTAGAAAGAGAAACACTCCTACACTTATTCATAGCCTTGTTGCATTTAATCGTCAGGGCACACCCAGCCTAGATTACCTTGAATCGTTTCTAGTGGAGCTCTCTTACTATTAGTAACAGTCTGTTACTAATGACTGATAGCTTAGCTTGACATTAACCCAAGGCTACCTAGGAAGCAAGGCATTAACCCGCTAATGCCCGTAATTGCAAATTTGCAACTGCAGTGAAATCCATGAGTAATTTTTATATTGAACTTATTCTGAGCAAAAAGTTAATGCCTTACTTATCTTATTGGTATACTAAGCACATATCATTTGTTATATGCTCAAATCTTGACATTCAAATATGATTTTTGCCAGTTATAAATAGACATATTTAATTTTTCTAAAAATAAAAAATCGACATTTTTGGGAAACCTTAATATATAAGAGACTTACATCTAGAAATTAAGGATTTTGAAAAAAATATATTTTAGGGTAGGGCCCGTGCCCATAAAAATAAGCCCGTAACTAAATGTTTCTTGACTAAAATAGCTTGATAATCATAACTCCTGTCAGTGTAGTTTACGACAAAAACCAAATTTGGTACAATATAACCTCGATTTAGCGATTACTAGTGAAAAATTACGCTCCTATTTGACGTAATCATAAACAATCGAACATATTTTAGAAACTATTATGTTGCATTATTTGACAATGTGAATCCATTTCTTAAATATTTATTGTTGAAATTGCTTCAAAAATGAAGCAGTCCAAAATAATTGATTCTTAAAATTAAGCATAGTGTGAACAAATCGTTTTTCAATTTTTTGAAGAAAAATGTTGTCAAGCGCATGAGGGGATTTTGAAATTACGAGCCAGAGCCATAAACATCTATTGGAGAAAATATTTGAATGTGATTTTAAAAATTTGTACAAAAGTGTATTTTTTCATATATAAACATTTTTTTCAAGAAACATGAAAGATTTGAAGAATTTCCTGGACAGTTCTTAAGGGTAAAATAATAAATAATTTTTATTTATCATAATAGTAAACTACACTACTTGTATGACCTTGTAAGATAAATACATTACATTAATGCCATTTAAATGATATGGAGCGTCGTAAGTTCACAACCTATTATTCTTAAGTCACCATTTACATATTAATGCAATATCAGAAAGTGATCTTGCAATGAAACTCTCTGATTTTGAAAAACAAAGTTTATTTATGTGGTATGTTGTAATTTTTGTTGTAAATCTTCATGAAGGTTAGTTTTTCACAAAATACATATACGTAAATAGATATATAGTATAGATAGATACAAAATACGTATTCCTACATTAACCTAATGTTTTAAGAATTAATTTCAAAGTTGAGAGCCCGTATACCCGGCCCGTGCCGGTACAACATTGTCCGTGCCCGTTACTGGCTCTACCCTAGGTCATTTTATTTTAGTACGTAAAATTTAGTCATTTAAATAATATTGGAAATTCGACATACAACTGTGAATTGTGACCAACCAAATTGATACCAAATTATGGGCCAATAAACAGGGCTTTGCAATAAATAATTGAAAATGCCTAGAATATATTTTTCACGTGAAAATTGTTGCAATATCAAGAAATGTGGTTTTTATTAGAGCATTCTCATCGAAAAATGAGCCTCATAACAGATTTGGAGGCTTCATCAGTACAAAACTAAAAAATAGATTATAATTCGAAAGTGAAAATAAGGGGAACATTTAATGAAAATTAATTGTTTTACATCTTTTATATCAGGGCTTGGTCGATTTGAGTTGATATTATATGGGTCGAGTAGGCTCAGAATGTTGATAAATTTAAATAGGTTAGGTCAGAATGTAATGTTAACAATTTTATCTGAAGCTGTTCGGGTTGAGTAAAATTTTTTCGACACGTTTGCAACTATTTTCACTTCACGGTTTATTACTCCACCCTTCGGCGAGTCTAGGAATAAAAATCACAAAACTGAACCAGAAATAAAAAAGCTCGATAAATCTTTAATTAAATTTGCTAAAAGAACATAAGAAACTACTTATGCTGAGCTATATATTATCGAAATTGAATTACTGTTCTGTGCATTTATCTAAAATCTAATTATAAATATTCTATAATAATTTACGAAAGAAACTAATATTCCTGAACGAAAGAAAATATTGTAGACCAAAACAAAAAATTGTGTAATTAAAATACTATGTGAAGGAAAAATGCAAAGTTTACCAAGTACTTTCAAGAATTTGTTGTTTGCAGTGATACTTTGATAAATAAATTTAACAATAAAACACGAGACAATGATATTTGTAATCAAACAACATACGGTTCTCTTAATTTCTTTATAAATATTTTTGGTGACATGGACAATTTTAACAATGAATATTGTAACATAAAATAATCTTAGGGAAACTTAAAATTTTTGCATGGATAAACAACGCATTTATGATCTCCGTGTAGTTATAACAGTTTATTCACAAAAAGTTATGATATTAATGTAAATGAAGCAACAATTTTTAAAAATTTATTTCTTAATATATTTAAATCATAGTATATACTAAATGAAAGCATCTAGATAGTATATTGAATGAAATTCATTTTTGTATACTTTATGTCAATGGAATATGCAACAGCAAAGTTGAATGACCATTTTAAGCGCTCTTAAAGCATGTATAGTAATCTGCCTTATAATCGCCAGTTGTTATTTGAGATATGGGACCTGGACAATGGCTAGGCCTAACGTGTACAAGACGGGATAGGGATAGATAAATTGTTGTTTCTGTTAGGCGACATGTTAAATGAACTATTACTAGGTGTTATAAGTTATCATTCATGATTTCCGTTCAACTTTATCTATCCATAACACTATAACAACCAAGCGTTACCTTATGTTGTTCAGGGTATTAATGATAAACTTTTTTTTTGTGAATCCAATTATCTACAAAATTGTTGACATTTTTGAAACATTTGGGGACAAAATAACAAAAATTATAATGTAAAAAGTTTTTTTAATGAATTTTGGCAACAATTTTCCAAAATACACTTTGGAAACTAATGAACCAAAAATAACTACATTATAACCTAAATAACGAAATGTTTCTAAAATGTCACATATTGCAAGCTGCTAACTTATTTAACAATTATTACACATAAAATTATTGTTGCTCATATCTAGCAACAATTTCACACATTCTTCTTAGTACAATTATTTAGTAAAATATTTATTCTTTTAGGTGCAATGTAGCACAGCAAACTCCATTCAAGCTTGTTGTATATTTTGGTAACTATCCCTGATACACTGGATGATTTTCAATTACGTCAAATTTCACAAACGTATTTTGCGCTGATTTAAGGAATTGTTTATGTTTGAGAACGTATTTGGCTCCTGGTAAATGAATTTCAGATAGCATCATATTGCCTTGACAAAAGTATTCGCCAAATTCAACTATTTGAAACTCAAAACATGGACTTTTATACTCTCATCACAGCCGATATTCACAAAAATTTTGAGAATATTGGTATTGATTGAGCCACAAATTAATTTGAAAATATTTTCTTGATGCTGATATTTTTTGACATAGTGACAGACAACGCATTCTATTTGAGGATGTAGAATCTCAATTGTACGCACATAAACCATAGCCAACTAGTATGTGAAGGCAAAAGTACATAGTATCTTTATGCGAAATCATTATATTTTAATCATATAATGCATAAGTATATACAAATATTTTTAGATTATAGTTATGCACATGGACTTTTTACCATTGCATTGATTACCACTAGTATGAATCGAATTCAACATATACACTGCCAATTTCTCAAGAATGAATATAATTTCGTTGGTGTTGAGATTGGCGTAAAATTATCGATACCAATATTATCATCTGCATTCCAATCGCTTAAGATACCTTAATTCGTTATATCGATTGTAGTAAATATCGACTAAGAATAAAGTTCAACAACTTTATTGAGGTTTTATGGAACAAAATTGTTTTTTACAAAGACGACTCTGACTTTCTAAGGTAACAGACGAAGTATTTTACACGAGGTAGTGAAAATATAGTTTACACGACTGAATAAATGTTCAGCAGAAATTGATGTAAAATTTCAAAAACGCAGTTGAGTGTTAAAATTTTTAGTTTCGAGCATGCCACCTGGAATTAGCAATTATCATAAAAAGGCCGATAAATAATTCGATATTCTTAAACGTTGTCATAGATAACCTTATCCATAATACGGCCGATTATTGTTTTCCCGATAATAGACTTTACATAATTGGGTGTTGATTTGTTACAATTATAAGCCATCTCAAATTTTCTGCGTCCCAAATGCCAGCAAGTTCGACCGTAACATTTTACATTTAGTTTTCAACAGCAACCATTTTATTATTGAGTATCCGTAGGAATTATATTTCAGATATTCATTCAAAACTTGATGGTTTTCAGTGACGCATTTCATCATCATTTGTGTAGTTCGTTATAAACATACAATATATCAGTTCTTTTTATGATCAGTGGCGTACCCAGGTGGGAATGGTGGAATTTCCCCCCGTCAGGTTTCCAAATTTAATTTTGACTGAATAAATCAAACAATTTTTCGTAAAAAATTGAAAAATTTAAAATCGTGAAGTGCATTTTTAGGGTATATTTTCTCAATATTTTCAAAAAATTTGTCGGGGCTTCGCCCCGCATTAGGGAATAACAATGATGTCCCCCCGTCAGAAAATCCTGGGTACGCCCCTGTTTATGATGGCCAAATTTAGATATCAGTGAAAACAATCAAATATGGAATCTGTTATTCCAAGTATAGAGTTGCACTGAAATATAGTATATAACATACATGTAACTACAAACATCAATTATATTTTGGATTTATCAGCGATTGAATACATGGATGATAAACTGTTTTGTATACCTTTAATAACAAATGAAAACAAAAATATAAAACATATGTATTCCTAATTTCACAAATTCCTCTGTACAATGTCTTCCACTTAAATTCGAATTACAAAATTAAAATAAATAAATAATAAATGCAATATAAAAATAAAGGCCACTTAAATTTGCTCACATTTACTGCCATTAATAATTGCTCAAAATCGGCGCACACAGTGACCTTCTTTCTAAAATGCAAACTTAGTCTTACAGATTCTTGATTAAGAAAGCTTTGTTATCAATTTTCAGGTATAAACGAAACAAATATTTAGTTGGCGTTTAATGTAAAGGCTTAAGTGACATTTTAGAATTCAGGTCTTATCCTTCATAATTAAAGATTGAAGATGATTGAATCTTTAATTGTGAGGCAGAATTTAAAAACGATAAATTTACACAAACGAATTTCCATAGTTAGTAGAATACAGATACTGTCTATCAGAACTGAGTTTATTGGCACGGAGGACTTCTATAATTTCATCAATACCATTCTGCAACCTCTTGATATCCGACTTATGAGTTGGGGAAGATTTGCATGAATCAACAGGGGTAGATTGCTTAGACTTTTTCAGATAGTCAAAAAGTCTCAGTGCAAAGCCATACGCCTTCTCCAACATCAGTAGCATAGTTCCAATAACACTTGCAGCACTCCAAAGACTAGCTGTAATGAAGTTGCTAACTTTTGTTACGTAGCCATCTTTCCATTGCACTTCAAGTATGAACTGACATTTTTTCCGTTTCACCGTTTTATTGGAAGCAGCGAGAAATTCCTTTGGCATCATTTGCTGCATGAAACAACTTGGTGCATCAATGGCAAGACTGAACTAAAAATTTGCTAATTTAGTCAATGAGTTACATACGTATTTATCCTATAATCTGAGAAAAAGTGTTCTTCACAAAGCGCAAAATTGGAGTACAATTCTAAAATATTAATTCATTTAAAATTTTAGAATGATGAAAGTGTATTTACTTCTTTTACATGGTTTGAACTTTGAAGTACAATTATATTGAAATGATATTTATATACGTGAAATTAATTGATGCTTGCCTGGAAATGTTATTAGAAATTTTCACAGAAAAGTAATCTTAACTAGTTATTAAAAATGTAAGAATTATTAAAACAATGGAAATTTAAATTGAAGATCAATGTCCACATTAGGTCTTGCATTGGCTCACATTCTTTCTACGAGGGTATAATTTGATAACTCAATATCTGAAAAATTAAAATAAGTGACACAGTTTTCACAGAAGAAAGTCCAAGTTTATTAAGGGCAAGACTTTCATTCCCCAATTACCTGCCACGACACAAATAATATGTAAGATATTAGCGTTGTTCAAAAGGTAATTTTTCACATTTCTTTCATTAACCCCTCAAATTTCAAGTTTGACGATAGGAAACTCCACTCACTTAATTTCAACTAATAAATAATTGTTATACGAAGGGCAAGTGACTTAAAATTTCAATGATTTAGGAAAATACGTCTAAAGCATTTGCTTTCGTAAGCTACTTTACCATATTTGCTGAAAATTGTTGTTTGGGGTTTTATCATCAACATTACAATTTGAAGGAGTAATTCAAAATATCTATATATATATATATATGTATATATATATATATATATATATATATATATATATATTTATGTGTAATTATTTCAGAATAATATAATTCACATAGAGATGAGTGCGGTGCGGTAATACCGCGGTTTACACAATTGCGGTAGTTTGCGGTAGAATTAAACCAAATTGCGGTGGAATAAAAGTTATACAGGTAAAGTATTTCTCAAAAAACTGTTTCTGAAGCAAAATTAAGAGATTTCAAACCCAAAATATTTAAAGTAATGCTTACATATTTCATTGAAAATTCGATAGTACCTTAGTAAAATGGAGTGAAATCACAAAAAACCTATTAAATTGTTCTTAAACTTTTCTACGAATGATCCATAATACTAAAAAAATAATTCAGAAATAAGAATATTTTCTTACAAAGATAAAAATAAGCATTGTTGCGGTGAAGTTTTTTTTCTGCGGTGGCAATAATTTTGAAAAACCTGTACCGCGCTCATCTCTAATTCACATGCTTTTTGAAAACACATCAAGGCTATTTTAAACATCAAAGAAAGATTAGTGAAAAGAATGTGAACTAAGACAGTGATTTCATTAAAGCATACTGATAATTGTTAAAATTTATAGAAAGAAAGCTGATTTATGCAGCTTTTTTTGCCTAAAACAGACACCGTCTTCTTCACTATATATTTGATCTCGTGAAAGAATTATCCTCAAAAGAATTACGCAATGATGGAAATGTGTGCATTTATCTTTCAGCAAAATCAATAAATGTTTCAGGAAGTAACTAATATTTGCAGAGTCATTGTTTTGTAACAAAATTTCAAAAAACCTGACGCTAGTTTTAAGAATACTGAATTATAACAATTTATGTTTGTAAACATGTTTTTATATAATGCATTAATTTCTAGGAAATTGCAAGTAAACAGGTACAAATGATGAGATCTCCATTTTTCAAAATAAGCCAGTTATTATATATATTAGCCTCCTAAGCTTGAGGAGATATTATTTGTCGCTGTGATCAATTATATTAAAGACATCCAAATTTTGGTATGCATTAACAGTTAAAAGTCTAAAAATATAATGGAGCACTTGAGAGTAATATCTTAATTATATTTACTTTGCATCAATGAAAGTCTAGGTTACATTTAGAACACTACTATTTTCAGATTTATTCTGTAAAAGTCAGCAATTTTCTGTATTTTATAATTTGCTTTATTTATGCATACTCAATAATAGTAGATATGTCGCTAAACATGATTTTCAATAAATGTGTCTTCTTGAAAGGTCCCCATCAAGTAAATATTAATGTTTCATTAATCAATCTACTGTTTTTATATTTTTTAATCAGCCTTCAAACAAAGTTTTGTAGCATTACCAAGAAAATTGCATATTTTTTTAAATTTCTTTAGAAAAACCAAAAAAAATTCAATTTTTTTTAAAATACATTGGAAATGATATTTTTCAACCTAAAAGGTTGAAACGGGTGCTTGGTTTGCCGCTAATGTGATTTAAGAGAACAAGGTTTTTGAAAAACACTATATGTTAAATTAACGTTTCTTATCAATCAAAATTAAAATGTATGTTGAAATAAAAACATTATGAAATGAGAAATATTTACTAACTGCAAACAATTCTACATATGTGGACATTGGAATTGTCTTATTAGTCCAATAAATTTACAATTTAAATGAAAACATGTCTGTGCAATGGAAAAACTAAGCATATACTTTAGTTAATAAGAAGCATTTTATTTTGAGCAGTACAGTTTACATTAAAAGTATGGCCTTAACTTTGATATAAATTGAATTTTTCTCAGAAGTACTTTTCGAAAGACAACAAATAAAAACGTAAAAATATACTTTAAATTATACAACCTGATGAGCGACATAGAAGAAGGGACGCGGTTTATGCTAAAAGCATGTCAAAATAAAATGTGTACCATTTAGTAATTGTAGAAAAGATGGATATGGGCCAAATTTAAGGCCCGGTACGTAAAATGCTCCCTCAGATACGTTTTCAGCCCATGAAATTGGTCGATCACCCCTATTCAACAAATTGATCATATTGCTGAGTCCAAGCTTACTAGAATTTTCTAGCAAAATTGAAATAAGTCCAAAATAAGAAAAAAACAAACTTAAAAGATTTAAGCTTTGTTGCTAAAATTATTTTTATTCAACCCGTTGCTTCTAAAAAATCTCCATCCAGCAAACAAGAGTCGATCAAACTACGAATCCAAGTATAAATCCAAGTTCACAACCCACGAGTACAAGTCCGATGTTGTTCAAAATAAAATATGACAAATTTGAAAACTATAATGTCCAGAACGGCAATCAGCTAAAGTAGGATTAGAATTAACGAACGGTAACATTATTTCTTATCCTAAATCTTGGCAGAAAATGTAGACGAGTTAACATAATAAAACACTTGACTAAATTTCGTTTTCTTAATATTTTTCTATTTTAAACATCACGAGTCCGATTCCAAGTTCGCGTCCTTAGAAAAGATGCAAAAATAAATATAGGTGTTCGCATTTATAGTAGGGAATAAAATTTGTGAAAGTCAATAAAAAGAATCTATAGCCTAACATTAAGATTATTCACGAAGTAACGTTTTATGTTTTTTTAGTAAAAAACGGCAATTCTTATTGAATGAAAAATTTTCAAAATGGCGAAGGTGCAATACAATTTTGAAATAGCTTGAAATTCCTTACATTTCCTTTGTCTGAACGCCGTACCCATTAGAAAAATACGAAGCATTTAATATCAGTTAAATAAATAACAAGGATTCGACAAATAAATAAATCATATGGCAGCAATTTTTGCGTAACCAAAGACTTTATAAACGAACTGAGTGATAACAAAGGGAAGCAAGTTTAAATATGGTCTCTATTCTAAATATAATCAGAGGATACTAATGCATACAATGTACACCCTAATCTATCTGTGTCACAAGAGTTAACTGAATTGATTATATTTTTAGTATTTAGCAAATATATTAAACTTAAAATGCTTAGATAGAAAGAAATAATAATCATCCTTAAAATTTTAATAAAGTTTTTCTAATGATTTATTTTACTATGTACAATGTTATTTATGCCTTGTACAATAAGAAAAAGCGAATCCAAATTTGAAAATTTGTTGATTTCAAAATTAGCAAATTTTAAGAAAATAATTTGCTTCTAAACATGATGATTTTCATTATATTAATGAATCAACAATTGATTTTCGATATCGAAAATGCTTGGGTTTCAAAGAAAAGCGCGCAATCGCTGCTTTTTTGGAATAATTAGTTTTCTCTAATAAATACATGTAGTGGATATTTGGTTATTAATTGTGGATTTCATTTCAAAATTGCAAAATCAGAAATTTCTAAAATTAATAAACATTTTCAATTGATCCTTGAACCAGAATAAAATTTAAAAACTGACTATATAAATGGAAATTTAAGCTATTTTCGTTAAAATTACTTGAGCAATAAATATGCTTATATACGTTTGCTAGTTCTAAATCAGGAGTCAAAATTATAACTAAAAGTATTCGTAAAATTTATTCACAATCCAATCTAACTATTCTAACCGGAAAATTTAAGGGGCAGAAGTGTTCAATGGCAAAGGAGGGTTATCCAGATCCTTTTTAAAAAAATAATGTATTTTTCAGAGAACAGTGCACTTCTCCAATGAGAATATAAAACTCATTTCAACAACAACCACGCATTGAATAGAAATTCTAAATCTTACAAATCATCAAATTATTTGCATAACATTGTCATTTGTAGTGCTTATCTACTATGGCAGCTCATTTTGAAATGTTAAACCCTGTCAACATCCACAACTTTGAATGACTGTCTAGCCGTAGTCTAAGCATGAAGTTACGCCCATGAATATTAAGTGTTAGTTAAGATCCTTATCTAGTTACTTCATTTGATTGAGTGCATCACAAGTAATTTTCAATGACAAGCTAAAAAAACTAAATTGTTTTTAAAGTAACCATTCTTTGTAGTATAATTCAAGAAAAATATGAATTTTTTATGATATTCAAAGCCTTCCAAGCTGAATTTTATTTATAATTTTGAATTCCGCCTTTGTACTCCGCAGCTGTGGAACGCTAAGAATTATAATTTTAATTGGATTAGATAGATAGTCATCGTCTCTTTGAAGTCTCCTGTTAAAAACTCCGGTAGGCATGTGATAGGGAACAAAAATGTAAAAGATATAAATCCAAGTTTAATTCAACTTAAGGTACGGGTGAATTATCCTTTGAATGAAATATATTTAACATCTGCAGTATTATAATACTTATTATTCAACCCAAGCCAGAAAAACTTCAAAAAATACTTTAAAAAGATCCATCCTTTAATGAATAAAATTCATCTATATTTTATTTAATATAATAAATTTCAAAGCAGTTCTTGAAAAACTATATTGCAATTTTTTATCAATGTTTGCTAGACCAATATTTTTAAATTCTATATCTCAAAGAAACGTCTAGGAATTTAATTTTGTCTACTTTAATTGAAGTGGATTTTATAAGTCTAGAAGTAGAATGATGAATAAAGAACTTTATATTCCAAAAGCTCATTGGGGAAAACACTTAAAATTTGGTGTATTCTTGAACAGAGATCTTGACAACTTCTTGGATGTAAAGGATAATGATGCATTGCAATTTTTAATAAAAAAATAAGCGCTTAGAGCACCTTACTTAACCTTAGTTAACCCCAAATAACCCATGAATGTAGGATAAAGTATCTTCCTTTTTAAGTTCGCTTTAAAATTGTGTCCCTTCACGATCTCTTTACGGTAATCTATGCCAAAGGATGGGCTGGTACTTTAAATGGATACCACATTTCTCAAAACGAATATCAAATATCTCAAAACGGATACTAATTAAAAAGACTGTTTAAGCGACAGCACTTTGATAAGACATCAAATATTAGAAAGTTTTTAAGTGACTATTTTCAACTCAATGAACATAGCAATATACCTTCGCAATTTCTGCTAATTTAATAAATATAATAGTGTAGAATTTTCGGGTGACAATACTTTGCATGACTTCGGAAAGCACACTGTCAAAAATCTGTGTCTAAATGCTGTTCATTTAAAATGACATTTTAACCAATTTAATTGGCTAAAACAACTTTGTTGCTCAGCAACATCAGTATCCGTTTTGAGGTATTTAATATTCGTTTTGAGAATTTAAAGTACCACCTCAATAGATGTGGCCACGTCAAAGATTTGAAAATGTGTTAATAGGCTAGAAGAATATTATTCAAAAATATTTACCATTGTTCATAGTTATATGCAACTAAGACATTTTTTAGCAAGGCTATTACTCTAAGAAAAACTTTAAGTGCTATCAAGAAATTTATAATTTTCTTGTATATTTTAAAAAATTGATATTAGAAGAAACTAAATAACAGTATCATTGTAAGGAAATGCAACCACCACTGATAAATGCGTCATAATAATGTAAGTGTTGGCATTTATAAAGAGTAAATACTGAAGCACTTTTAATCTTGATATAAACTCGTTATTGTTTTTGATAAGAAAGGCATGACCAGTGTCAGTGTAATTCAGAACGCCTTTAACCTCAATTAATCAAATTTTAAATGTATTTATAAATATTTTTTCTACTGATCAATTACTTACAAATCTTCTCTATTCAAAGAGTAAGATGTATTAATTACATAGTATAGAAAATGATTGCATTTAGATATTATACCCATTGCATCAAAGATGAAAAATTGTAAAAAAATAGCTGAATAATCGTTCTAGGCATAACCCGGGCCCTAATTCAACCACTTAACTTTTTTACTAGTTGCTGGTTTTTAATACTCTAATCATCCCACAAATAATAGTTTGTTTCTTGATCCACCTAGAGCATGTTTTTTAGTGTTTAATTGCTATTAATATATTTTAATATTTAAATTCTAAGTACAAATAGAACAATCAATAATGATCTTTGAAATAAATACCTGATATTCAAGTTGAAATTAGAAATAGCAATTTACAAGTTTTCTACAAATAACGTTGTTCTTTGACATTTTTTACATTTTTGATTGTATTTATATATGCAAACATTTTTAGTTTCTAAGGCTAAGTATCTCACTATATTGCTACAGACAGTTCTCAAAACAAAAACTCAGCCATTTGAAGTACTCTATTTTAGCAACAAATATTCCAAATTTATGCCATAGCACTAAAATATCTTATTCTCCAAATTTAATTTAATCAAATGTTTCTTATGATTATGGTGACGTATCATAGTTTATAATCAAATTTCAATAAACCTTAATGTGCTACTCAAGGTATTCAAACTACGTACAAAAATAGAAGCGGCAAACCGAAAAAGTCATTTAGTAAAAATTTATTAAAATGAGTAAAATTATTTATATAAGATGTTAAAACCAAGTTAGACAGGTTTGCAATATGAACATTGCTATTTGCTGAGCTAACAGTCAAATTTGCTTTTCAACGAAGCGTTATAGCCCATCTAAAGCAAAGGTATCATAGCTGATAGCAGAGTCACATTGATGGAGATAATAGATGCTATCTTCAGTTATTATGAACTTACAAACTTCCATTAATGTATTACAGTTGCAGTGATAAAAAATATTTTAAATTCTAATCAAAAGTGGTATGTCATAATCAGAAGTAGTTCTTGATTTTGATTTCAAAATTTTCAAAGGTTTGCATGTCTTTGTCAAAAAGTTGTTCAGGAATCCTCTCATGATACGGTGCGACTCTTTTTCGAAGTCTCATGTAAAATTTCAAACTCTGATGAAGTTATCATTACGGATTTCTATTAGACATTGAGCATATTTGGTAAATGAACATTAAATTAACACATTTAAAAATTTTAAGAACATGTATACTGCACAGAATATATCACGAGCCTAGAATCATATTGCGTTAACCCACATTTTGATGTTAGACTAATGAGGCTATTAAAGATAAAGCCACTAATTTCCATACTTTAATTACTTCATCAACATAATTATCATGTTTAAATGGAAGATATTTACAACATGATTTAGCTCATGCCTAGGATTTTGAACAACATATTTAGTAAGAGTAGTAGAACAGTTTACCCCACTAGCGTCCTCAGTTCATCATATATGATAAAATCAATTAAATGGACGTCAAGAATATATGAAATATATTTAAAATAACTAAACAATATAATGTGAGTTTGTATTAAACCATACATAACTTTTATGTTAAGCCTCATTATTGCAAATTCAGATTTATGAATTAAAACTAGTTCTGTAATAGAGTACCTGGAACCTTTGTATATCTCGAAGCAACGGGCATTTCTTTTATTTGTAAATTCAAAAATTTGCAAAAAAACTAATTTTAAGTTATTGACTTTTAAAAATTTTACAATGTCCTTAGTTATTCAATTCCAAGGAAAATGAAATAAACACATTTCCCCAAAATTGGTAATTATCTGGATTATAGCTTTGTAATTGGAATGAATCAAGAAGCATAATTTCTGCTTACTGTAAAATATAGCAAAAATTCTATACTCAATGACATTTCAAATTCATATAATTTCCACATATAAGCTTTTTCATCTTCGGAAGACCTTGTCAAGTATTTATCCACGCTAATATGAATATTAATTCAAATTGGCTTGAAGATTTGTCATATTACTCTCAGTACTATAACAAGATTATCTTATTAAAGAAGTAAATATATATTATTAAGTGCGTCAATGACTATAATGAATGTCGAATTGATGCAAGCAGAACAGATAATGTTTGCTACATCTGAAGAATTTTACACAACTTTCAGGGCAATCTGCTGTATCTCAAATGTTCAAAATTAAAAACATAATAGCAGTAGAGTAATCTCAACAGAAATTGAGAAATAGTCAACAATCTAAAACAATAAATGAACGGAATTTCACATTAATTTAAAATTCTACTAAACAAAAAATCAACAAGTCGAACTAAAAGCTGGCTGTAAATTTAAAAATATTTTCACAAATGGGTTAATTGCGGTTCAGATTTATGACATACTTTAACCTAGTGGACTGCCCTTCTTGCATAACATCCTCAAATTTCCCCTGACAATTAAATTTCATATTATTAAATGTAGCCAATGAAGCCTATATTTCAGCGAATTTAAACATGAAATGCAGAAGTCATTCAATGTGATTTACGCATAAATCTTAAAACATCCCGAATTTATATTTAAAATAATTGCATTGCCGTGATTTCAGGACAAGTACCCACCCTTGACCGCTATAATTAATTCCATCAAAAATACGTTGGCATCAATTCCACGCCCCAATAACTCAACAGGATTTACTGTTTGATGTTCTGTTTGTTAATGGAATGATATAGTTGACATGACGTTGTAAGATATAAAGTAAGAGGAAGATGTATGTTAGTACAATTCTGAAGATTTCTAGGCCCATCTCACACAAATTTCAGGCCCATCCTTGTTACAACTCTGAGTCAAAATAATAGGTGTCATGTTTTGAGTCGGTTATTGTATATTTCAAAGACTTATGAAGCATTCAAAATTGGAAAAATCAAAATCCTTATAATTTATATTGTTGAAAAGCTAAATTTATGTTAAGTGTTTAACTGTCAGACTGTAAATATCTGTTAAGATAATCTGGAAACAAAATATTTTATTTTTAAGAGCTTGCTACAACATGAACATATTACTGCTCTCAATTTAACTATGAAATAGGGATTGCTTACCGAAGGCCATTGTATTTCATTGGAATATAGTTACTTGTCCCTGACTTACTTCGATAAATCCAAAATTTTCTGCTGTTCTAACATTAATAATTTGCTTAACTTCAGTAAAATTAGATATTTTCAAAATTTGCTTTAATACACATTTCAGTGAAAAATATCTTTCAAATTGCATAATTGCATTGATAAATAATCAAATTTATTAATCGTAGCTCCATGGAAAGTACGCATGTTCACGCATGTAGAATTTGTGATAGCACTGAAAAGGATTCAACGTTTGGTTTGCAAACACTTTCTCAGTATAAAAATCTTAGACGATTCTTCTTGTTTGTTCGTCCTTCAATATAATTTCCAGCCTACAAATAAGAAATTTTTACAATTGATTGAAAAACTTTTCAAATCGTCATTTATAAAAAAAGATTTGTCTACTTTTATCCAATTAATGTTGCAAATTAGACATCTTTGACATATTTTGCTTACTATAGAAAAGCTAGTCCCACCTATCTCATCAAAACATGGTCAGCTGTTGAATTTGAACAAGGCCTCTATTTCCAAGTGATTAATTTGTTATAATATTTAAATATTTTCGGAAATTGTTGGAATACTTCGCCTATTGAAACTTAATAAACGAATTAGTAAGATTGAATATCCTAAATCCGAACACTAGCCTTGCAGCAAGCGATCAAATAAGAGATATTCACACAGGTTTTTAAAGCTATCAAAGCGTTATGTAATTAGAATACCCACGGTGTATATTAACAGTTACAATGATCATTTATTTTTTTTTCATTACTAAGTCGTATTAGTGATTGCAGCTTAGCTCAATGTAGTTCAGTAAATGAAATTTGTCTGCCTTGTAGACATGAAAACAATTTTGAAGAAATCATAAAGATTTGCAACCCGTTTCGGTTCTTAGTACATTCATTTAGCAATTCAAATTACTTAAGAAATAGGATAAGCTATGGTAACAGTTTTCCTAAAATGGCAAACCTTGATCCCCAAATAATAAAGGTAATTCTCAGAAAGAATCTAAGTTTAGCAAAGAATACTTCGAAAGAGATATGAAATATATAGAAAACACCATTAAGCTCGATTGACATTGAAAGAAAAAAATATGATTATATCTAATGGTTTACATTGGCAATGTTTCTCTGTCTATGATTAAACAGAATATTAACAATTCTTTAGTTTGCCACCAAATTAATACATTTATTCTGAGTCAAATTCAATCATTTGTAGTATTATTTGAAACTGCTAGAGCAGAAAATTTTAAGTAATTGCAGAATTCGTTAATTTCACAATATAATGCAAGGCCAAGGAAACTGAGTTGTTTTCAATATTACTATACAAACAGTCAATATATGTTCACTAAAAAAACTTAAGAATATAAACCTTGATTAGGTAAAATTTAACCATATACAGTACATATCGTAGCATTCCTTATATTTTTACAACAACTATAACATTTTTGTAGGCAATTCAAGAGATGAATATCAGCGGAAAATTTATGTTCAAGCCTGGCCCGGACCTCGAAGCATTAAGTCAAGTCTAGGAATTCACTGATTTGCGTTACTATTGCTTTATAGTAAATTTTTCCAATTTCTCTTCCAAAAGAGTCTCATGTCCGTTACAACCCTACCCGAGTAATTTCAATAGCTGAGCAGACTGTTATCTTTTGACCCAAATAGACTCGCAGCCCACGCGTGTTCTCATAAAGTTGGCAACATTTGTGAAATCTTGTCTCGCAGTCGGCCCACATACTTTTAGTCGAATAATCAGTGTGTTATCAAAAATAGGAACGAAAAACTTGAAAATTAAGCAGTGTAAGGAAAAAACTGAAAATATGCATAGAAATTATTTTAAATATTCTCTTTTTGCCCACACTTCAACTCGCATTTGACTTAATTTTGTCAGTACCCTCATGAATACTTTTTTCCGAAAGGGCCCTTCCATCCTCAAGGCAATTTATCCCATTCCTATATCAAATACGTTCAATATATCTATTACATACTCATCTTTTATTGCGAATAGGTGAGTACTTACAAACTAACAAATAGTTAATAGTTTTTTCAGCAAATATTTTAAATATCTATTACTGCTCAGAGCTCATTCTTGCAAGTAATTATTTTTTGTTTACCAAAAATTGTGGAAATTCACATTTAAAATATAGAAATCAAAGTGAACATTTTTGCGCTTATTAAGTTTAATTCACAAAATCTAGATTTCTTGTGGAATTTACATACATTTATTGAAAATATTATAGTAATAAAACGCTTTACTTAATCCCATATTAAAGAGAAATAAAGAAAATTGCTCTTAGTTCATGAAAATGCTCATTTTAAATTACAGTGTTATATTAAAAAGAGTTAATATTTCGTTATGTATTAGGGAAGAACAAAAGCTTTCTAACAAAACTAATCTATTACCAGCAGCGATTACCAAACTCCTTACAAGGCAGGTGGGTGGAAATTTAAGCAGAACAAATGATAAGATCATCGAACAATTTGCTATATGGAAAATGACAGTTTAGCAAATACAAGTTTGTTCTATTAGGACGCAAAAACTTAAAAAGCATCCGTAGACAATTTGGTGGTAATCAAGCAACGGACGTATGCATTGGTACTCTAATCCAAAAATCAGGCATAATCCTTTCGGATTTTTCTATTGTGATGAAGAACGGTAGTTAATTTTTGACCCAGAGTGACCCACGGCCCACATTCTTTTTAAAAATTGGCCAGCTTCCACTCTTAATTAAAGGAACTCAAAGCTTGCGGGCTAAGTTAGGCCATGAAAATCCAAAGTAGGTTTTGTAACCCGATTTGAGCAAACCTAAAATTTTCCCGAATTCTCTGGGTAATATTCTTTGCCATTTGCATAATTCGACAATTAGCCCTAAAAGTAAGACTGAATCGAAGGGGATAAGTTTAAAATAATTTGTTTTATATTCGTAGTAAAATGTCATTTTGCATATTTGTATTAGTTCTCGTATCTATCTCGTCAACAGGCAGGCTTAGATATTATATTTATGGCAAAGCAATAAGTATGACCAAAATTTTTGAAAAATCCTTAATATTGAATTGTTTAAGCATTCCCAAATTCACGTTGAAAAATTATTTGTACAATAAATTCGGTGCAATACATTTTTTTGTAATATTTTTACATACACAATGCATTCTAAGATTAAATATTATATTATTAATAATAAGTTTATTTACAAATCATGTTTGAAATAAAAAGAAATTGATAAGGAATTGGAATTATTCATACCTCTGATTGAAGTCGTACGCGTGGCTTGGGCTCGTCCAAAGGCCAAATTTCTGTCCGACTTATCAATACAAAACTCTTGAATCCAAATTCGAAGAATCTCATGCCAGGATGTAAGCGTAGATATTCAAATATAGTTACCACCTTATTGTCACTAAATATTTAAGTATATACATGAAAAAAGTTGAAATATTTTTATTATAGTCTTATTTAGGTAATTCCAGTTCACTATGAATGCTTAGCAGATTTCAAATAATACAGCAAATTTTATTATATAAAAATTCTAGGAATTCAGCCCATAACGAACTGTTTAATACTTCCAATTCATAAATGCAGATATAAAATAAAATAATTTCACTAGTTTGTATACCAAAGTTACTGTAATAGAGGAACAATGAATATGCTTATGACTAGTCTAAAAATAATAATTTTGAATTTATTAAAAATTAATGCATATTTGATAAAATAGATAGTTTTCGCTTTAATGGTTAAAGTTGACATTATTCTCGAATTCTTTGCATCTCATCAAGATCTACTATAATTACTGTAGGTCTTGATCTCATCCATTGCATAGTCTACATAAACCTGCTGAAATCAGGGGTAGGCAAAACTTAATTGGAATGCTACCAATAGATTCTCGCTAGTCCAATAATTTATTTTCTTTGACGCAATATCTTACAGAAGATGAATTAAACTTGGTAAATATAAGCATTCATCTTCAAACTGTCCTGTGCAAGTTTTTAACGGCACTATATTCAATTACTAGGCAGGGAAATACTTCCGAATAGGACCTGATGAATTTTTTTCCATAAAATTTTCCACTGTAAACGTTAAATAAGTGTCAATTATTGGCAATCTTCCTCCTAAGCAATCGTTTAATCGATATTTTTTACAGCTGTTCAATAGTTGAATCGATTTACAATTATTACAGTAATTGCAACATCAATAAATATTGCCCAATTCTGACTGAAACTATTAAACAAAGATTAAATTAAATGATACTAAGAAATTTATTTCCACGTATATGATACTAGGAATGAATTTTATGAAATTATGCAATATATTATAGTTTATGTCCATGAACTATTGTTTCTTTAACATTAATGCAATGTACATGTAGATTTTTAAAAGCTTACTCTGAAACTTTTGCGAATTCATCATATTCAGAAAGGAACAGAAACTCAACAGAGTTCGATTTATCACCTGGGTGCTTGGAACATTTGACATTCAACACTTCCTGCTCCCTCCAATATGAAGGACCCTGAGTGTACAGGAATGCAAGAGTCCTATTTTTAAACTTTTCAATTTCAGATTTAGATAAGTTTCTGGGCTTCACAATGGTCGTATACACGTATGAATTCGACTCCAATAACTTGAATTCACATGGTCTAAAATATGTTTATGATTATTTATTTTATATGATAGTTATTTCAGAAAAGATAGGAATCATTAACATCCGATATTTTTAAGGATATTGAAATAGGAATTTCATTTTATATGCCAAGGCAATACAATATTATGTATTGCCTTGTTATATGCTAATGTAAACACGGCTAAATTTATTTCAAAATGTGTGATAATACTATATTTAATTCATTTAAGGAAGTCGAGAAAAGCAGTCACATGGTGAGGATCGGCGCCTTCAAAGTGCTTCTCTAGTTTTAGTAAAAATTTCATTTAATGTAATTTGATAGGGAAACGTGTTACATTTCCTACAAAGACGTTTACTTACAATCCACACAGTCTTGCTTTGCGAATGATAATATATTTCACAAAAAGTTCAATTCAAATATATCCAACAAAATATTTTCAATCTCAAAGCAATTTCTATAAACTTTTTTAGATTTTAGCTATCTTAACCAATGAAATTACTGAATTCCTTTGCCCAGAATTCTTTTAATGGATTTCTGCATTTGTCGCTTATTGCTAGTAATACAAATTATTGCCGTGAATCAAAATCATACAAAGCGCTACTTTTATGTATATAGACTGAATATTTTGGCAGTCAAGTAGAAAAAGAATTTTAAATCAAAGTCCAGATCTTTATAGAGTGTAATAAATGTTAATGTATACATGTTGATTTCAACAATATTGCTTTTGTAGAATGCCGCAGTCATTGATATTTTCGCGAGAATTAAATTGCACAATCGGTTTATAATGTAAATTGTTTTGATTAAAATAATATGTCTCATTAACGCATTGTGACCGTATTTTTTTATAACATATAAAAAATAATAATGCAATTTAGTACGGGTTGTAAGCAAGGCACGGCTTTTAACAGTTGGAACCTGTTTACTTTTTTACTACGTGGGCACGGTTTGGGGTGCTTTTAGGTCTCCGCAGAATTATTGAATCATACGAACAGTTTATGGTTTAAATAAGTATAGCAAAGATTACTGTTACACAAAGCAGTTTTCCCCATGGCTAAATGAAGCATCATCGCTAATATTCCGCTTTGTTGGTTCTTTTTGAGGACCGACCACATTAGAGACTCATTGCGTCTTACAAAAACTTCGTACAGATGAGCGAATTGGAAACGGGCTGAAACGAACCGCTGCTGCGGGGCTACCTGACTTGTCTGAGCCACCGACTGGATAGGGCTGAAGAAAAATATTCATCCATGTTTTGCACGGCCCAAAAATAAATGAATTTTGGCTGACTTGCTAGCCATAAATTTTAACTGATCTTGTAGAACTTTTAATTAATTATTAATTATTTTAATTAATTTCCATTTATGTTATCAATTTGTTTTGCAGCTTGTATTCAAAAAACAATTGCAGGCTTTTAATATTATTTTGGTCTTGTTGAGTTTCTATAAAACAGTACTGGAAAGAAGAATTTGGCCACCCATGATTTGTCATAAATATTTCTAAGAAATGGACGCCAAGAGTGGCATATTATTTTTTAATTAGATTTGGGGTTGCAGAACGAGCAATTCATCAATGTTGAGACATAATTATCACTGTTTACTTTAAATCTCAAGGAGAAATGCTACAATGCTTGTAGTTAGCTAATCTTTTCTTGGAAAAATGTATTCGGCCACTTCAAACCAAATCAGAGAATCTGTAAAAAATTTCATTGGTTGAGCTTTTTTCAGTCTATTTGTATTGAAAATGTCTAATAACAGTCTTTCTTCCCCATATATTATGCCTGGTCACGTACCTCTTGCCATCCGCGAGTTGATTATCTCCAAACATTTGGAAGGGATAAGTCAACGTAATATAGCCCGGCTTGTAGAGCGACCTCGAAGTACTGTCGGTGATATCATCAGACATTTCACTTCTGAAAATATCATTGCCCCAAGCCAAAGTCCGGAAGACCAAAGAAGACCTCCAAAACCTTCCAATCAGCTCCTATGTGCCATTCAAAGCGAAATCCCAGGAAGACTTCACAGGAATTTTACAAAGAAAGGGCTGATGGTCACTTCGTGACAGCAAGAACTGTGCAAAGCATCCTGAAGAAGTACTCAATTGGGACTTTTATGCCACCCAGAAAGCCATTATTAACCTCAACGCAAAGATTACGCCGGGTGAGGTGGGCCAATTTATTGAGAGACAATTCATTTGAACATTGGTCTAATGTTATATTTTCAGATGGGTCAAGATTTGAGCTATAATCATCGAAAAGAATGTTGATAAAGAGACCAACTGGTTCAGATTCTTGCCTCAACTTATTTGAGGGATCATGAAATATGATCGGAAGTCTGTAATGGAATGAGGTGCAAATGGAAGTGTGGCTTTCGCAAGATTATTCACATCACTGGTACTCTCCTAAGCTCGGATTCTAGAAAAGGAACTCTTGCCACTCCTTACAAGTGATCAATATATCAGCAAGATGGTGCTCCATGTCATACCTCAAAAGAAATGAAAAATTTCCTCCACAATAATGGGGTTGCTATCCTTAACATTACAGAAAATATGTGGAAAGAGGTCAAATATCGAAGTGGACAGCATACTCTTCACACTGAATACGAACTGTGGAGCGCAATAATGAAAAAATTTCATGCAATTCCCAACAGCTTTATTGAAAGACTTTTTTCTTCAATTCTTGATTGCCTTGAAGCTGTTAATCGCTCAAAGACACACCCTACAAAATAGTAAAAGCGACAATTTTGTTGCTAAGTGCTTGTATTGCATCAATTATTAATTTATGTATCTTATTTTGAATTTAATTTTTTCAGATTTGCTCATTTGTTAAAATTTTTTCAGGTGGCCGAATGCATTTTTCCAATACAAGTTTTCTTATTTTGATTAAAAATTAATAGCCAATTGTTATTCTACATATTTTATGGTATTAGACATACAAATTTTCCTTTCTTAATCAAAGTAACACTTAGTTACAATTTTAGGCACATTCTATCCAATGAATGTTTATTATTTATTCAAAATAGCAAGGTGGTCGAATACATATTTCCAGTACTGTATTTCTGTTTTGTGCAGGGACGAAATTTTGAAATTGTATGTTATTTCTTCCTATTTTTACTCAACGACAGCAACAAACATTGATCTGCGAGATCAAGTTAACAACAATTTTCAGCATTTTCTAGAACTTATCTCAAGTAATATACACATGCCTCAGATAAATGACAAGAGAAAACTACATTAGATAATCCTTCAACAGATCCTAATGTAATCTAAGGATAAAAACCATAAAAACATTGTAAAAGTGTAAAAGTAATTTGCTATAGTTACAATAATAAAGACAAAATTCAGTAGTTCCAAAATGGTACCAAGGAATGCAGTGAGAATTTTCAATTAATCTTAGAATTCTCCAGCATAATGGATTCTACAATTGAGCGTGGTAATCGATGTTTATCTACTATAACATTGGGGATATATGAAGAAATTTCATACACTCCTTCCCAAAGTATTGCGAAAATGTTCACTGATCATGAATGTACAATGCAAAATTTAATCATTACCTGTCAGTGAATCTGTTTTTAATGCATATCTTCAGCGTATCTAGCAACTGAGCAGAATTTTTTCCAGATTTATCCGTTGGAAAGCTTTGCGACCCAGGCCACACCCAACCCACAGTTGCAGGGCAGGACTTTAAGCTTTGTGTCATTAACCCGTTTATATATGAAATACATGCATGTATTTTGTAACTAATTATACATATTTATGTATATTGTAGAATAATCACGGCTACAAAACCTGTTTGTAACATTAGTGGTCTTTTGAGAGGTTTTCGGTGCTATTTTGTCATGTTTTAATCCATGTGATTAGTGTTAATTTTGATTTGTCGGTAGCTGCTGTCGAGTCATCCATTAGTGCGTGCTTATATTAATTTGAATTGCTATTAGATGCTCGATCGTCTTCCTAGGACTTTTTGTTCGCTGTAAATATTTATCAACATTGTAAGTGTTAATCTGATACTGTCAGAATTTTTAATTTAAGTTTTGATTTCCTAACGCACAGTCGTGTTGATTTTTCTTATAATTTCCCCAACCACTGATTCAACTAACATTTTAGATATAACAAATTTTCTCAAATTGGCCTTTACTTTTTTGGTTATATTTACACTTATTTTTGTCTTTGTTTTTTTATTGATGATTATTATGTGTAACTAAATACAGGGCATTGCTTCGGGTACAGAAGTTCTACTGGTCACCGTAACTGACGACCAATCTGCACCTTAAGGAATGATGTAGGGCTTAGGGGAGTAAAGTTTTATTTGCATGTACGATAACAAGCAAGTGTGGCTTTCAACTTTCAATGAGCTGTGCATAGAGACTAGGTTTTCTTTGGTTCTTCGTCGACTGGACCCCATTCAACTGTAAAAAGAATTACAATGATCTTTCTTCTCTGGGTTGTTTACTTGAGTACGCAATTGGTTCCACATTATCTCGCTAAATTGCAGATAAAAAGCAAACTACAATTTATTACTCTTGTATGTTCTTTATTTGGCTAGAATGTTCCACCGTGGAATGAAGAGTCCCGGGGAGTGAACATTAACATTCTACGATTTATATATATATATATATATATATATATGTATTCGCATAGAGAAAGAAAAGTTATTCCTTTTCAAAATGCAGTATAATTGTTGAATATCCGTCTTCAACAAAATTTTGCAAACTATTATTTTGTCTAGAATGCGCTAACGTTTTATTCATTGTGAGCATCGGTAGATAACCATTGAAAAGCTCTCTATCACTATGCATTGTATCTGGCAGTTGTAAGTTTCAATTATGTCATAATATTTGTCGATTAGCAAGGCCTATTATATAGAAGGAGATGACATCTCTCTTGTTGATTTAAAACTACTCTTGTTTATGATTTGATTATTTGTTTGGCATTATCCAGTATGATCACCCTAAACTCTCCGCTTATGCTTTATATCTCAAAAGTGCTTTTAAATTTCTATTTATTTATTGTTTTGTTTTTATCAATTATAAACTTTGCTTTCCTTTAAAAAAATTTTGTAGAATATTTTGGAATAAAGTGCTTAATTTTTTTTACATTATATTTGTTATTGTTGTCTAAGATGATTTATGTGGCAAAGTGCATTACAAAATATTTCGAAATACGTTATTAAAATCATTATCTATTTACGTTATATTGCCTCCTTAGATTTAGACTGTGAACACACCCCTGGAGATGAGGGTTGTTCATTCTATAATACGTTCCTATACCAGGCTATTCGCGCATTTAATTTAAGTTTTGAAAAGTTTTCATGATTCAAGAGTCAATTGATTTAAGCTAGGTCCTAGAAGTGCCCCAAATTGTCATTACTTAGTATATAGCAATATTTCAGGTAGCCGTGCTCAAATTATATTGAAACATTTAAATTTAGTATTTTTATGTTATTCATGAAAATTAAATCAATATCACCATTAAATTTTTTCAAAATTGTTAGAGAATTAATTTACGTTTACCATCTCACCCCTAGACGCATTCTCAAGGGTATAGGAAAGATCATCCATGTTTAGATATCTATGAACTATTCCTTGGTAATGGAACATTGGCTAATACATTGTTGAATCTTAGATTAAATATTTGTTTGAATCGATTGAAATGTCCTAGTATGTCATTTGCATTTATTGATGCTCACGCCTTTTAGGCTTTTCAATAATTCTGTGTCATATATTTTTCTACTTCTGCAAAACATTTTAAGCACATTGGAAATGAATTATATCATTGGGATTTGTCTCAAGTTTTAAGAAAAAAATATTTAAGAGTGCTGAGAAATTCTATTTTCATTAACTGTTTTTAAGATCTTTGATGATTTCTTAAAATAATATTTAAGAGTTCAAAACTCGCAAAACCCATCAATATATGCGAAAATCCGAAACCACCTCTATAGGAAAAGCAATACATAGAGTTAATTGCTGCCCACTTAGTTATGGGGATATTTGAATGATTTCAGAAAACCTGAATTTTCATTAAAAAATTGTTAAATTTCTAAGTACTTCTATCACAACAATATTCTTAACACAAATATTCACTATTTCTTTGGAGTACATTCACTAACAGATATGTCAACAACCCAAGATTTAAAAATTTCTCCATAGGCTTATAACGCTTCATCTACACTATGCAACTTAGAGTTAAACAATGCCTTAGCAAAGGAAAAAATACTACTAGGTGCTATTGGAAATTCAGTTTGCATGTTTTACTAGAGAAGCATACAGCTTGAATTAACGCTTTAAAGAAATTATATCTTATCAGGTGATTACCATACCTTTCTGCTTATGGAGACTCTAATCAAATTGATTACAATTGCGCCTGACTGTTGGAATAACGATTCATTAATTCATAACAGTTTGACTTTGTTGCAAAGTCTGCTATTGTATAAATTTGCTAACTTATTTGTCTCTATTTTAAAGGGTTCTACTAAGAATAAAATGTCTATATTTTTAGAAATTACTATTTCGTTTAGTTGCTTACATAGTGAAAACTTAAAAATTGACATGTGCAGACATCACAAACATAGAAGAGTTATTAAGTGAGAATGTTTTAATACATGCACCAGCTTTGAAAAAAATCATTTCCAAAACGTTTAAAAATTTTGTTTTTTTCTAAAAATAATACATACCAAACATTTTCTAATAAATCTAATAGAAACATCTTTTAAAAATGTTCCAAACACTTGCATTACAAAAAATTAATATATAAGTGATTTCAAATAGTAATTTGAAAAAACGTACAAATTGTTTCAATCTATTACATAAATTTATTGAGAACATTAATAGAACATTATATTTTAGGGTCAAATTGTTTTTAAAAATTGTTAAAAACAAAGTTTAAATTTATTCTGTATAAGACTTTTCCAATAGAATAACAGCTTGCTATGTACACTGTTTTCACAAAATCGGATTCAAATAAAAAGCTTACGGTTAGTTTGGCATCATTTAAAATCACACATATATGAAATTCTTTAATTTAATTAATATGATAGAAAATGAATATATGTGGTCAATCTCCAATAATCTCATTTTTGGCAAAATTTTTTACAGTTGTTAGAATTTCAAAAAATTTGATATAATTTTTTTAAATATTTTAATTATTTATGGCTTCCCATTTTAATGTTTTCAAAAGTTATTAATTTATAAAGAGGAAGTAAGTCAGAAATTTATGAATTCATTATTAATGAAATACAAAGAATTGCGCAGTTTTTACTACTGAAGTGAAACTAATGACAGCTTTTGAAGAAGCATCTTCATTTAAAATGTATTCAATTAAATTAATTAGATATCGCTATTCATTGTTGATGACGTTTAAAATTCAAAAAGAAAGTTTTCGAGCAACACGTGTAGGTTAGCCAGATGGTAGTCACTTTTTAACAGTATCGCTTCATTTTAAAGTCAAACAAATGCTGTGGAATTTTAAGAGGCTGATTTTATTGTAGCTGCTAACCTTCTTTGATGTGGTATAATATAATGAATTAATTTTATTTGAGTTGAATTCCAATCTTGTAAGAAATTTATTTTCTATTACGATGCCGGCTAGTGACGACGGACAAACAATTTGTGTTATAGATTTCTTAAGCAAAAATGGGGCAATTTCATATGTTTATGAAATATTATTGCTGAAAAAACATTGGTGTTTGAGATCCTGTTTATGGTAGGCGTTTTAATGGCGCCGCACATCTCATAACATTAATTGAATTGCCGCAGCTCTGTCTTTGTTATTCTTCATAAGAAGCCTCTAAAATTCACCTCGCAATTTTGCCAGTATTCACTTGGTTCCCTTCCTTCCGGAATTAGTCTGCAGAGATTCCGAGCACAACCCGGAACATATTTGAGGTCAAAAAATTCAAATTTGGAAAACATTTTTGCTAAATATATGTGGAAATTCAATGCTAGAGCACTAATGTAGACGAAAGAAATAAAATTGGCATTTTAATTTGAGCCTCATCTAGATTCTATTGGTTTTTGCATGTCTTGTAAGGAACGATTACGTACTCTATGTAATACAAATTTAAATCTTAATACCGTAGTTCTAGTTTTTAAACATTTTGGAGGACTCTTAAGAACTTAAGCATGTAATTTGATGAATTCATCACTTAGTAATATCAAAATAATGTTATGAATTTTGTAAATATTTTACGAGAGTCTAATTCTTTTAGGTTCAGTAGTTTATAATTACAAATACTTAACTGACAGTTTTGACAGGTACTTGTTTACAATTCACAGTATTGGATTTCTTCACAAAACTTAATAATAGCAGATAAAGGTGGATTACTAAAGCTGTTAAGCCCACCTGGAATAATTAGACTGCTCTAATGCGAAAGCCGAAGAAATTTTGGTGAAGTAATAAAAAATGATGTTGTTAAAAGCAAAGTGAAAGCGAATATAAATCAAGAAAGAAGTTTCTAGCGGTGGAATCTCTCTATAAAAGTTAATATAAATGTTTAAGGTTATATGTTTAACTAAGTGGACCTGTTTGGTGCTCCCCGATTAAAACTGATCTCGGAAAAATTTTTAATTAAAATTGGTTATAGCTTATCCTGAATTGATATCATCTCTGGACGATCTGGCCTAAGCCTTATTAAGTATGATCTACTTAGTTTACTTAATTTCACTTTTTGCACATTTCCGAGCTAGTATTTCAATAAAAACAGTTTGCACATGTTCGTCTCCACAGGTCACACATTCCGAATAATTTGTTTATACATGTATTGTTAATTATTAATTTAGTTTTCCTTGTTGAATTTTTTTGATCCACTCTACATGAAAAATAAGCCTTATAAAAATCAAAATATATACCTTTCAACTGTAGTTTATTGCTCAGATATTTATACAGTTCTTTAGAAAATTTACAGCACTAGGTATATATATATATATATATATATATATATAT
>CABFPE010000106.1:913248-924536 GCA_900660155.1 Hofstenia miamia
GGGAACGTCCCTTCAATGGCTGCTTCACTGATTGCTTGATGAATTGCAAAATCGATTTTTCAACAGGAAATCCAAAATTTTGGTTTCCTTGAAATTCCTTTGTTCCTCGGTGGATTCAGCATGACGATTTTCTGGAAAAGAGGTTCTTTAATTCTTCAGTCTTTACATCTACTAAACCTGCTGCTTCTGTCCCAATTTTTCATTTTCTCTTTGCGTAAACTGTTCAACTCTCCTTTCCCCCTCAAATTCATCCAGTTGCAACATTTCACCTGTCCTACAATCCTCGGCTCTTTAACCTCTAATCATGTTTCTTTCAATATCCTCTCCCTATAGCCACTCTCACCTAGCCTGCCATTCTGTTCTGCTAATCTGTACACTTGGGCTGTCGTCAATTAGTCTGTTAGATCTTATACTGGGATTTACTAAGTCCACGCTCTCGACTGTGGAGTTCGCCTGTTATCTGGGGATTCTTAGCACCATTTTACCATCTAAGACCTGCCATAGACTGAACCTGAGGGTATTTTGCTATTTCATAACTTTAGGTCAGTGATTATTGCTGTGTTTGTTTGATTTTGGCTTCATTGTCCTAGGAATTTGCACACCCAATATTGCGTGATTCGGGGTTGTTTTCAGTCTTCAAAATTGGCAAAAATTCAGTTCCTCATCATATATTTTGAGACTTAGCCCAAGTTTACCAAACTTCGCCTTTACCAACTGGGCTACTAGCCATATTTTTTTATTATCATTTTTCCTCTTATTCTTCTTCTTATTATTATTATTATTTTTGTTAAGTTCCAAATAGTGTAGAAGTAACTCAATATGTACATTGTTTTCCATTCTAATTTGTTTTGAATCAAAGTTCGAATGCAGATTTGTTTATTTTCAATATGGATTTGCATATTGTAAAAATTTAGGAAATTTGAAGATTTATAAGTTATATTCTTGGTACAAGTTTGACGCAATAATGCTGACAATCCTACAACCTATTATTCTAAATCCAGATATTGACTAAAAACCTGAACCTCTTGTTGCAATAAGTTGTTCTAAAGCAAAGATCGCGTAGAAGGCATGAATGGATGTTCTTCACTAGAAATGAGTTGAAAATCTCAATTAAGAAATAAATAAAATGCACACTGATTTACAAGGATTACGTAGAACATAAAAGCTTTATGCTGAAAATGTTAACGACTGACTTTTCCTATATTAAGCGAAATGATTTCTTAACCACATAATTCACAATTTTAATGTTTTCTTTAATTGGCTAAGCATCAACAACTTAATGTGTCACCATCGTAAAATATTCTCGTCTGCAAATGTTCTATTGGGGTAATTTAATTAAGTTAAATAAAAACTGTTTTTGATGATTTTTAATAGTGAAATTTCAGCATCTTCTGGTAAGGTTGTGTGCACTTGCCAATAATGGAAAATTGCACTGAATTTTTCTACAATCAGGTTTAATTCACGTCCACTGTTACAATCTGTAGTGAAAGTTTGTATTATAAAAAATTGTTTGCTCTAAGCCGGTGACCAGCAAGCTTAATGCATTTTGCGATTGAATCTAGTTCTAGTGTATAGGAGAGTATCGGTAATTTTTTCTCTTGAATAATTTTATCCAGGATGTTGTTTGTGTCAATTTCAATTTCGACTTTTTTTATCAAAGGATGCACCAGATGGGCCACGCAACCAACGAGCAAAATATCGGATGCAAAACCTTCTTAAATATTTTTATATTTCTGAGAAATAGATCCGCGGGCAGATTCTGGGGGTTTCATCTCTGCATATGACCAATATTTAATGCCTTCCATACGAAATTATATTTTCATCAATTTTTTATGCTAGAAATTTTCCTGGTGAAAAAATACTCCTATTGCATTGCGAAAATACGTTACAGCATTGGTAATTCGCAAGTCAAAATTCCATTTCATTGGTAATTTGTAACTGCTAGTCCAAATTCGATTTTACATATGACTTATATATATATATATATATTTATTTTTGTATATATATATATATATATTACATATACATATTCAAGCTGAAAATCTGCAAATTTATTAATCGAAAATTAAGAATAATGAAATAGATATATTAAAATTCTCGGAAATTATTATTCATGAATCGAGCGAGTTGTCATTTTCGACGATTAAATGACATTACTAAATCTATGCCATTCATAAATAAGAAATTAAATTAAGAGTATGAATTTTGGCTAAGAAATCTAATCAAAATATAATTTAGGAATTTCGAAGAATTTGAAATTTTATACGAAGATCATTTGGAAATATTAAGATTTGTTTGAATGTATTTAATCAATGCAATCTCTTAACAAATTACATGTATAGCAATTATTTAATGCTTAAAATCACTATTTAGCTACAAAAAGGTTACTTAATAAGAAACATGAAATGTAGCATCAAATTAATTAATATAAACGTTTAAAATTTACTAAAGTACAATTTGTTAAGTCATGAATTGTTAACAAAACCGTTAAAATTGCTCAATCTGAAATTAAAATTTCAAATTTATCCACAACGTTAATTTCCGTTAGCAAATATCAGACACTTGAGTTTAAAATAGAAAAGTATTTTATTAATTTTTTAGAAAGTTATTGAGGGAAGAAACTCCAAATTCTTTCTAGATTCAAAAACACAAATTTCGAAGTGAGGAATCGTACATGGAGCAGGGTCATAGGAACTTTCAAAAGGCAAATGAGCAAGACCATATGAAATTCCCATGATTCAGTTCTAACACTGTTGAACGGTGTTGTAGTTACATTTGAACTTGGAAATTTTATAATTCACTCTTTGTTAATCATTTAATTTATAATAAAACGACAAAAATTGATATCTTGCTTACATGTCAGATTTGGTTCTGATGAAATTTTAGCATTTGGTTTAGTCTCCTGCAAAATTTTAAATATGCATTCTGATTATCAAAAATAGAGCAGAAATAACCCTAGTAAATAAATGACATTCCACTTAGTATTTACCAAATTTTATGTATTTTATTTGTAGAAAGCTCTGCTTAACTTTAGAATGCATTCCCTCACATTAATCTTTGTTTGGCGATTATACTGTACATTGATAACATATCTTCGAAATACTATTGATGATTATATCCAATATATTTTAAATAGGAAAAAGTGTTATACCTTACTTTTTAAAATCTTCGAAAAAATGTCAAATAGGTTGATGAAATTATAAGTCTAAAACCATGCAATGTAATAAATGATGTTGAATTGCCTGCTTCGGTTTCTATGCGGACATAGCATACATTTTCTAAATTCTAGAAAATCAGGTAAGACATTAGAAAAATCAATAGCCTTTTAGTAATAATGGTTATCCAATAATAAGAGTTTAATACTATCCAAGACGATACATATGTAAATATGCATCGCCTTGGTAACCTCCCTGCAGAACACTAAACTCGTCACCTAATAATATTTATAACGATTATAGGTTTTTATTAAAACGTTGCATGGCTGAAAGAATAGCTTGTTATAACTTTTACAGGATATATGGAAAGAATTTTAAATGGATTTGTGGAATTTTTACACAAATTATGTATGCATTTACATAATATATAAATTTGAAATGTTGACATAATATCTGTTTGGCATCAAAAGGATGAATTATTTAGAAAAAACATTTCATATTAATTAAAATTTTTCTAAGCTCAAAAATTGTACTTAGCACATCACTACTGACATAATAATTTGAATTCCACTGAAGCGTTTGCTTTAACCATCTTGCCGCAGCAGATGTCCAAAAAATCAATCTGTTTGATTTGAAATTGCATTCTTTTTAGTTTTAGTTATTTCATTTTGAAGGAGTTGGAGAATGTAATTAAGAGTTGTTAGTAACAATACCAAGTTCAAGTATCAATCACACATCAGTTGTTTAACTTTGCAAAAATACAACGAATGGCTTACAAGAACTGCTTTTAACAGTTGAAAAAGTAGGTAGATCATTTACATCACTGACCTTAAAGAAGTGAGGAGCCTTTGATATCTATACAGATTCAACACTTAACATTCTAATTATAATTTTTAAATTTTGTAATTATAGTATATCTGTCTACAAAAGAGACAAAAGTATTTTGATGACGGATTTGCTTTTATAAATAAGTCGCCGTTACATCATTTGTCGAGATATTTTTGGGTTGTTATTTCTTTCTTCCGATTTTCTCTCGAAACACAGGAAACATCAATCAATAATCCTTCTGCCACAGTAAATGTTGTAAAACGTAAAGTTCCGTTAATCAAGTATTCATCAATCTAGTTTGATATTACTAAGGTAAATATATCCAAATTGAATGTTAGAGGACGTATTAATTCCTAGAGGATATGACAATGCAATTAAATCCAAAATCTGTTCAGTCTGGGTGACGCTTAGAAAATATAGGTCTACGGACTTATTTAACAATTAAGCCTTGCAGCATAGCGTCCGTTTTAAAGGCCAGGCCGTTTTTCCTCATTTACAAAGAATTTTCTCCAAGCCTACTGCAAAAAATTGAAAATCTTGAGACATGGAAAGCTCTATTGAAAAACATACTTTACGGCAATATTGAAAATTTCTATTAAATCGTATTGCTATGGCTAGGGCTGTTGAAAAGACTTAAATTCTCTCCATATCTAGTGTTCATGTGTATTTATAAGGTTTGAGCCCATGAAAGCAACAAAGACCTTTGACTGTTTCTTGATATGAGCAAAGATATTCCAAACCCATTGCGTCATGCCGTGCGCAAAGTCAGAGGTTAGAACGGAAAAGAAAAAAGAGACTCTCATCTATCACGTGGTGCATTCAGATTAAGCATAGCTTTAAAAGTTTTTAAGTTATAAGCTTTTAATTTTTTTTATAAGATTATGAAAATTTTTCAAAAAATCACTGGGCAACTTAAGGTTAAAGAGATTAATTAAAAGAATAAACATACGTTGCCGAAACTTAGCTGATATAAAGCTAGGGTATTCATTTATTCATGTTTCCAATTAATCATAAGTATTTCAAAAAATTTAATTGAGACTATTTGTGAACATAAATTAAATCAAATTTGAGATAAATTAAACAAGCAGATTTTCGCTTTGAATTGACCAACCGTTGTTTCTTTCATCTATAATATGTAATTGTTCTGGCTGCAAAGAAGAGAATTCCTATTTAATTTGTACATAATGTAAATTTCTATTTATTTAAACTTTCTTTAAAAAGTAAAGTTTAAAAGTCTTTTAATGAAAATATATAACCTGAGAAAGAGACTCAAGTTGCGTATTTCTAGGCCCAACAAAATGTATGTTTTAAAAAGTGTTCCTCTAACACTACCAGAATGAAAACATAGTTGGTATTCTCAATTGAGTTAGAACGTAACCAATTGAATCAAGGAGGGAGCTATTTTTTTCGAGTAATGAGGGGAAACTTAATCTGAATTAATTATCATCTATGAAGAATATCACAATAACTTGGAGTTTTCTTTTAAGATATTTGGAAGTTTTTGAGGAGTATATACATCCCAATGCAAAGGGGAAACAGTTTTTCAGGGTAAAGTGCATTAATAGATAGTTAAAATGCAAACGTTGTTTTCAGAAATTTTGCAATTTTCTGCATCTTAAATAAAAAAATTGGTTAAGGAAACACCACAGGGGCATGTCTGTTTATCTTAGTGAATCTGATATGGGTTAATATCTTTCTATGATGTTCTATGTACGACTTAAACGTTGTGCCTATCAACACAGCAGTCCTAAGACCAGACTGTAGTTGAAATATTGAGTTACACGCTTTGATGGCGTGATATTTGTTTTTATTTTAACTGAGATTTGCTGTGAAATACGAAAAACTTAATGAGTACTAAATAAATGATAAATGAAAAGTACTTTTAAATTTTAATATGAGGAGGCGAACGTAGGCATCCATCAAATAGAACTGCAAACGCCTTAATTCTGCATAAATTTTATTGTCGCCAGTGACACGAAACTGATGCAATTAGCAGTAAATTGCGAGCGAATAAATATTTTAATCTCCGCCAGTCAGCTGCTGACATGCATATGAAAACAGGAGACATGTTTAATATTTCATTAAATTCATTTTTATTAGATTTCCAACTCCACTGTAACTCAATTCCCCATTTTGTAAAATCTATTGATCACCTTGTAAACTAGTTTATTGGCTCACAATCAAAACCAGACAACAGTGAAATGCATTTCCAAAAGTTGATCATACCCGAAAAGTTTAATAAATTTTAGAAATTTACTTTACTCACATTTTTTGTGTATTAATAATATTGGATTATTAGGGATATGTGAATATTTGGTATGCAGAAGTTTACAGTAAGAAGTTACATTATTCGTAGACGAAACCGATATTATTACTTGTGAAAAAATAACAGATCATTCTAACTTCTAAAAATTCTGGATTGGGCCATGATATTTGAATGCTACACTTTTGATGCAAAACAATTTTTTGATGAAGTCTTTAAATCTGAAAATTTGGTATGTTTTGGATTTTTTGGGAATATATTAAATATTTGTTGTAGTAGTGAGAAATCACTACAATTCATTATTAGCTTAACCTTAATAATATGTGATTATTTTTCAAACTTTTTACATACTAAAACAAATAATACGTATTTCGGTTACTTTAATATTATGCCTGGGTTGAAAAATATTACCACACATAGAATGAGCAAATATATACAAAAAACTATATTAGGGGCTAGTATCCCTAATAAAAGTTAAGGAAATCACCAAGTCTCACTAAAAAGCTTTATAAATTCCTGAGAAAAAATTAAAAGGTTAATATGGGCTCGTTGATTTTTTCATGAGGAGTGAATTTTTGATAAAAATGCCCGAAATTTACAAATATAATTCAAATTGAAAAATGAATTAATTTTTGGTGATTGGCCAGCTGGCTAAAAGCCATCGTTATTTGTCAGAATTAGTTGATACACTAATAAACAGTGCAAATTTAGCAGCTCGAATTCAAATGTTTCAATGAAGCTTTATATTTACAAAATTATTTACATCATGCAACGAAGAATTTAGGAAAATTGAATTAAATATGTTTTAAGGACTTTTTCCCAAGTTTCAATGTAAATGTTATATTTCTTACATTTGAACACATCCTAATAATAAATATGAGTGATTTGACTTGAAAATTTATGAAAACCAATTTATTGCTAAAAATAGTCTTAATTATCTTACATAAATTAGAATATTTTCTGACGTATTTAGCCGATAGCCAAAATTCATAAATCAATGGTCCGAATAACTAATTTGATATTTTAACTAAAAGTGTTTATATAACAGGAACAAAAGAAATTTTTTCAAAAAATTATTGCTTCAAAGAGCGCGGTAAAGTGGTGATTTAATTGCTAAATAAATTTAATTTACTTTGAAGATGCTAGAAGCGAAGTGCAAATATGGCTAAACTTTCTTCTATTTTCATTTTATTTGTATTATATATCTATAAAATCATTAAATTATTTCCAAATATTTCAGTGAATGTCCTCTATCTTAAATAAACTAATCTTAATCTTAAACACTGACGATTAAGATTTCACAAACCTTGAGTTCAAACAATGACAAATATTTTCTTACATCTCATTTACTGCTTCAAAAACCGTTGGCATTAATACAAAATATTTCAGTTTCTTTAAAAAATTTAACTCAAATTTAATTCAATAATAATATTTTTAAAATATCTTTTTAAGCACAATTGAAATAGACTTCAAATAATTGCAAAAAACGCATAAATATTGTATAAATAAATTCAGATTCACTAAAAATTAAAAAGGTATATAAGGTAAGAAAGTTGCAGATCCAAAACGTGAAGTCTTTTCCATATAGGAGTTAACACGGTGTTGTATTAATAATCTTCAAGACAGGATAATATTTGCAGAAACTCATTATTAGCAAATATAATTTATTAAAATAACCTTTCGATTTAATTCAGAATTAAAATATTCTTCGTCTTCAATAATTTGAACTAACAAAATGAGATTTCTACCTGAAGCACCTTTTTAATATAAAATTTGTGAAATAAATAATGGATTTATCAATTCAATATTTTTATGAGTACTTCTTAATTTAAAGAAAATAATTCAGTCCATATTGGATTCAACGGTGTCTAAAATTCTTCGATTAATTGGGGATTAGAGATTGCCTAACTTTATGTATCATAGTATCACATTTTTTATATATAATATATATCTAAAATCAAATATATAGTATTTCAGCACAGTGATGTATTTTCTAAAGTACTTTGGAATGAATCATGCTTTGTGTATTTGATATACATCACAAAGTAATTGAGTTGCTTTGAATAAACATACCTTGAAATATTTAAAAACAATAAATATTAAATTAATGAAACGATTTTTAATCTACTGCTATCATCTTTCAAAAATTAAAATTTAAAAAAGAATCAATTTTCTTTGACATTGTTGTTCGCAATATTCTACTATTGAACTATCACGTGGAAAGAAAACTTCCATAAACTAAAAAAATTTCAAAAATATATTAAATTTCAAAAAGTCAAGTAAAAATATTCTGTTTTCTTTGATTTATTAAAGTATTTTCCATGCTAGCATATAGACAATGATATTCAGGTGCCATTATTTAAATAAGATATAAATGAAAACAAAACTCCCATTAATTATTTCCGTTTTCAAAATGCTTTGTAATTTTACTTTTTCCGAAATTTTAAAGAACTTTTGAAAAAGAACATTAAAAAATAGGTCAAAACATTAAACTTCAATGCGATTTTTCTTTTTCGAGGACACGCTAATTCTTTCTAATTGGATTTCTATTTATTGTCAATATAAATTTATTAACTCAATTAAATGAAACTTTATTTGAGGATTGTTCAATCAACTTGTTATAATTTTTTGGCTGCCCTTTAATCGACAATAACTATCGCATTTAATTTCTAGTTCTAAATGTTCTAATAGAAAAATGAAATTTGTAATCATATGGGCAGTTGATATACACTGTCTAAGGTGTACCGTACATGTAATCTGATTGGCATTAATTTTACTTCTTAAGTGCTTGCATAATGTATGTTAAAAAATTCATATGTTTTCAGAACATGCTTTCTTTGGTTTTAAATTGTAATTGCCTTTTAAAAAACATAATTAAAAATCGCAGCATAAATAAATATTTTAAATGAAGCTATTACAAATGAAGAATAAAAACTTAAGCATTTGACCAATCATTGTCTGAATAAATATTTGCAAATCTTCTTGCAATTCAAATAATGTAAAATTATATCATTTACAGTAAATTAAGCTTTATGGAATTAACGAAAACAACAGAATTTAAAAAAAAACAAATATATTTCCAATTATTTTAAGTTATTCTGCCTTATGAAGACTTATGAAATATGAGATGGTTCCATTATTCATGTAAATAAATAACATCCATCGAAAATTGAATTTTGGACATTTAAGGGAGCATATCGCTTACTAATGGACTGAATCTGACCTGTTGGAAATAAATGGTGTTTTTTACCATGTATGATTAATCCAATATTTTATGCCTAATTTAATACAACTGTCAAAATAAAATTTATTGTGACTAAATGTCACATCATTGAAAGCTTGTCTGTCTACATTTAAGTACTTAATATAACAATATTAAATATACGCCTAAGTCTAAGAACCGTCTGCAGTTCAAATCAATGTGAAAATTTCTTCAAATTTATCTAACCTGGTTTTTGTTGGCTAAATTCACAAGCATAGAAATTGGTTTTATGTTAATACAGTTTATATTATTTCTAAAGTTTTGTTAAAGGATTTATAGTATTTTGTTGTTTAAATGAAGTCAATCCGCTTTACTAAACATAGAGCAACAAAAGTTAACATCGGTGCTGATTTCAAGGTGAATTTAACGAGTATGCACAAATAATCAATTTTCTGATAGTAGCTTAGTGAAAACAAGATGAACAGAAAGTGTTGGTACGAAAAATAATAAACTTTTTCTTCATAAAATATTAGTAGGTTTTTGTCCGAAATTGTGAGATGTCTGCATATCAAATTACATACAATGAAGCTTTTGCTAATACTAAGGAAACATTTGGAGAAACTGAAACTCGACCATGCAGCTGATGTTCCAAGCTGCTATGCACTTGTTAGAATAGGCTTTGATTTCTTCAGAAAGATTCAGCAGCAAATTATCAAACCCTATAATAAAAACTTTTCAATTGAAATTCGTAAGATTCCTTAGAGGCCAAACAATGAACTTGAAACGCTTTAACGGGAAACAGTAGGAAAATATCCTGCATCTGGTTCCCCTCAGGTATAGAATCTTAAATTAAGCTTAGCGCGGATATCCCCGAAATAAGTCTAGACAAAGATATTAAAAATGAATCTTAAATTCAGTCCCTAAAACTGATGAAGGGACACGTGCGTTATAGCAAATTGTGATTGAAATCAATTTGTCAATAAAAAATAATAAATACACATATAGATTTAATTTATCCAATTCAAGTGTCGATTTAAGACAGTTGCACAAAATCAATTGTGAAAAAATTGATTTGTTTCAAAATTATAGAATTAATTGCATTAGCCATTCTATTGTAAGAATAGCCTTATAAATAATGAAATATTTTTAAGAAAGCCTAATGTATGGATGAAAGCTCATCAAATGTACATACAATAGAATTCGAGGATAGAAAATATCAGTCTCTATAAACGTAAAAACAAAGACTGGAGCAAGTGGGATGTTTGCTTAAGCATATGAAATCTAGATTTTGATAAGTTTCTATTAAGCTTACACACCATTCTACGATGATATAACAATATCTTTAAAAGTTTCTTCTTTCTCGTTTAAACATAAACATTTGCTATAAAATTAATAAATAATAAACATGGAGCAGCAAGTTAATGGGTAAAAATTAAAAGTAATTTTATTTTAAACTCAGTTTAGTGTATGTTTAGAAATTAGATTGTGTATTAAGAACGCGCCGTTTGTTGTGCAAAAAGTCTACTGTCTTTTATTTAAATAAGCACCATAAATTTTCCTCACGACTTCGAAAATTGAAATCAAATCAAAGAAAAAACACATGCGCAATTTGGAATCCTTGCCTGCCAAAGTGTTAAATTCCTTTGATATGATTTAACATAAATTGTTACTCAATAAATATCATAGTTCGAGTGAATATGCTGCTATATGTACATATAAATTTATATACGTACTAACTCATCCCACATATAAATATATATATATATATATATATAATATATAAATTTATTACAAGTATATTATATATTTATTATATATATATATATATATATATATATAT
>CABFPE010000106.1:924842-945183 GCA_900660155.1 Hofstenia miamia
ATATATATATATATATATATATATATAATCTATTTTCAAGACAAATTTACTTTTATAATTTTATTTATTAATCGCGTTAAGATCGCATATTTCATTAAAATGTCAATAAATGATTTATTGATACAGTTATAGCAGCAAGAGGTTCTATCGACATCGTTATTGGGTCAATTATCTGTCATTCAATGTAGATGTCATTATATTTGGATTTTTAAGATGACTAAAAAGAAATGTATGTAATATTTTGTGGCCTCAAGTCATTTTGGGTATCCTCACGTGGACAGGTTATACAAAATGTGCAAATGTTTTTTATTTTTCATCAATGAGAATTTTTCCACACAATATGAGAAGAAATCAATTTCTATTGATAAAATATTGATTTATGACTTGGAATTCCTTATTGAAATAAGGCACTCCTTTATCAACTGGATGTCAATTTCATAAAACATGATCCATATTTCTTGCAAATAAATATTGAATTAAATTATAATAAATGACCAGAGTATACCTCAATAATTGAATATACGTGCATTTGCATAATATTAGAGGTACAATGACAATCAATTGGTTACTAACAAAATGCTTTGAAGTGCAAATTTCGAACGTCATTGTTATGTGAAGAATATATATGTTTTACCTCTACAAGTAAAGCTGGCGGTTATTAGAATCGAAAAACACAAATTTTATTTAGTCATTAATTCATATAGCATGTATTCTTGATCGTTTGTATTAATTTATGTATATGTATATACTAATTATCTAATTGAATTAAAAATTTTTTTAATCTTTTGGCAAAAGTCTTTAAACTGGAAGGTGTGTTTTTTCAAATGAATCTCGAGAAATAACCTTAATTCTAGCGTTAAAATATATAAAATGAATCTTAGGCCTAAAGTTTAATTATAATTTTGCAACATTGAATTAAGTAACAAATTCCAAATATTTTTTGAAATTGAAGCTAAATTGATATTAAATGATATTTTCTGTTTTTAAAGAAGAGCTAGCAAAAATGGGAGTATGAAAAGCGAAAAGCGGCTTTTAGACGAACGTGAAAATGTTATGCTAAATCGTATTCTAACAAATGACAATATGGTATTTCGAACTGACTATTTTGCAAATGTTCGAATTTAACACTAAATTACACAAAATATGAAATTTAAATCATTTGGAGAAGATTTCTTGTGGTCTAGATCCCATACATTTCAGCATTGATCCGGGTAGCAGTTCGTATTTCTGGCAGCATCCAAAAACCTTTTTTTCGGGATCGAAGAATAAACTAGAGTTTAACGGTAGCGTAATTATGCAATTCTTGATTGTTCGTGAATATGAAACAATTTTAAATTCGAAAATTATTCATTTTTATTGCTTGAAATATTCATGAAGTCATTAATAAAACAAAGACTTTAATAAATTTCTAAGAATTTACAAGTTAAGTTTAGAAAATGACATCATTTAACTTTGAAATGCTTTCAATATTTATGTAAATTTTAAATTAGAACTTTTTTGACATTTTTTAAAATTGTTTTTAACTATTAATCTACTATGCAAATCTAAAAGTAGGAAAAGGGTAAGAACAATTTATTGTTATATCTCTTACTTATAACTCTAAATACGTGCTTTAATTAATTGTTTTTATAAATAACTTATATAAATTTTTCAACTCATTATAAGCTTCTAAATTAATGGAAGTAAAATTATTATAGAAAAAATATTATTTTGGAATGACTAATGCTAAATGTATATTATCGAAGTGTCAAAGAAATGTATGTTTGGAATCCCTTTATATCTTTCTTAACTTGCCTTAACTTGTCAAAGTACGTATCAGCGAGTTGCATAAACCATAAAAAGAAATTATAATCCTACGTAGTCATTTACAACACTTCTTTGAAATTATAAGATTTATGCAAGTCGTGCTTAATAAAATTCCAGCTTTGAAGTAATTAATTTAATAAGGAAGTATTAAAAGTTTTTGTTTTTCGTCAATTGAAGGTTGTATCACAGCAATCTTTGTGCCTGCCAGCATTTTCACAATTAAAATTTACTTTAACAATATATATTTATATGATAGCAACCAGTCTCTTAATACATTGAAGTATTTGAGTGTTACGAAGTTGCCGAAAATATAAGTGTAGCCTAAAGATATGCATTATCATAGCTTTATTGTTGAACTAGAAAAGAGTCTACAATAATAGAAACAAATTATCGAATGGAATTCGAATAGACTTATAATGATTATCTGTTACTGTTATATATTAATAAATATTAAATTATGTATAAACCTAAGAATAAACTATTAGGACCAGCATTAAAAATATTATTTACTCATAGGGCGAGAGAATGGAATTTGCTTGCGAGGAGTTATAATAACAACTGATATCAGACTTTTGTAGTATTGTTAAGAACCTAAATTTTGCTAGAAAGCTAAAGTTAACATATTTATTTTAACTTGAATGAGTTTACTTAAATAATCTGCATATGATATAAAAATTCATATATAATCGTAAGCCACTGATATATATATATATATATATATATATATATATTGCTTAATTAAGATTAGAAGTCTAAAACACCATTTATTAATTGAATATCTATCAATTGATGTTTACGATTACTTAGCATTCAAATTGCGAATGGAAATCTAATTTAAATTCCATGCTAGAATTGCAACAATGAAAAAACAAAACTTTAAAAGAATTATTCAACCATTATCTAAAACTATATTTTAAATTGCTTATTGTAGAATTCTAAATGAGGCGATTTCACATTAAAAGGTTTTTACCTTTAGTCTTTTGGCGCCATAGAAAGTGCCTCTAACATATTAATTAAAATTTTATCAAACGAAACATTTACTTCGGGTGGTATTAGCATAAACAAGAGCATTTAGAAACTTAAGTAGTCTGATCCTTACTAATTGCCCAACAAATTCAAGGAAGTCTTCAAAGTCAAAGTTTATACAAATTCTAACTTATCAGTAGCTTTAAATCAATACAAGATAACAAGCGTATACTTCAAATTTCATACAGTTATCATTTCATGCTTTCATTTTGGAATGGAGATTATCGCAAAAACTGAACTGAAATATTAATATATTAAACTTAAGCTTTTTGTTTATAGCTTTCACTAAATAATAAAGAGATCTGAAATCTAGAGAATAGTCTCCTCTTTCATATATATCCATATTTGGCGCAAAATTTTCATTCTACCGCGCGACGACTTCTGACTTTGAGCAGCGGGCGCGCGGGAAGAACTTGAATGATCTATTGACAGAACACAAAGAAGTGGAGGTGAGTTATGCTGCAATAGACTTTTTGTAAACAACATTTATGGGAAGAATTTGAGTGCCTTTGTATAAATTTGATTTTTTATTGACAAAAATTCCATATTTTAATGTACTTCACACACAGAAATAATTTTAGGGCAAATTTTTTACAAAACAGACACACAACTTACCCATAAATGTGTCTAAAGCCCAAGATTCCAAAATTTCCTAATAATCTTGACGAAAATAGGTTGTTTGGGGCTAAGCTTAATAGGTACATAAAAACATAAAAAACTTATAATGTCAAAATTGTGTTTTGATGTAGCTTCTTAGGAAAATTCTAGACCATTGTGTGTTTTATTAACCACATGACAACACGGAATATATTTAATCAAATCAGAATTAGTTCGCAATTAGAAGACATTGTTATATGAAATCAGCATTATTATCTGCTAATCAAATTCTAAGAAGGATGAATAATTTTCTTTTACAAAGTACATCTTAAAAATTCATGTAAAGCAAATTGGAATAGATTTACCTTTTTTGATTCGTTGTATAGTTGACGAAACGACATCGACAGAGGTCTTTATATTCAGGATTGCTCAACTTCAGTATTAAAACTAAATTAAAAAATTTACGTAATAAATAATAATTACATAACGTCATATATATATATATATATATATATATATACATATATAAATCGTGTTGTATAAGTAACCCTAAGAAGTTGTATATTACATATTACTAAGTGCTCCTTGAAGAGTAATATTTTCTCGTTATTTTCTCAAAGATAACTAATATTCCTAGCAACTTTGCCTTTTAGTTTTCATTCTTACTTATTGATTATTATTCAAATGCAAAACTTTAATGTAGCCTATGTTAATGATCATGATGTGTATTGAGTTAACTAAGTCATATATTTTCATAGGCAAGTAAAATGTCACAATAAAAAGATTTTAAAACCATGAGTTGACCCAAAAACTTTTTGTAGTACAAAAGTAACGCAAATATTAAAGCGAGATTAATTACTATTTTATTATTGTAAAGAGGCATATTAAATGTTTCTAAGATATTTTGATACCCTAGTAAAGACGTTTGGAAAATTTGGCAAATATTTGCCAAATATTTATATAAAAATGCATAATTTTTGTAAATGGAAATATTCCAAATATTTGGCAAATATTTGCCAAATAATACCCAAATTTTCCAAATTTGTACAATTTGTACATTCATTAATTTACAGCTTATTTGAATAATTAAAAGTGTGCGTAATATATAATAAACTATTTCAAACATTTTTGAAACCAATATAACGAAAATTTTAACTTTTTATTGACTACTATTATAAACAATTAAAATATTTATATATCTAAGAATAATTTATGCAACATTTAAGTACGCAATTAGTACTAGTTATGGACTAACGTTATCACCTGTGTTCATTTACTTTTTTATGTTCATACCAGAAATGTACTATACCTATAGATGTTTAAATTATAATTCATAATTGCCAAAATTTTGAGCGAATTGTTATGGAATATAAACAAGCTTATTTCGTATTTAATCAATGTTGTTTTAGTTTGAAATTATGATGTTGACTGACATACCAATTCATAAATGGAATTGGTTGGCAGTTGATTTTTGTAGTTTAGACCATTACTTGTTGGTCTTGGGTCTCTACATCTTTGTATACACTTAAATGTATACTGTGTAGGCAGTTTAAACAACTTCTCTTATAAATAAATAACTGACGAAATTTTAATGCTTTGTATGAGTGTAATTGTTTAATACATTTGCTATACTCTAAAAATTCACTTAACCCAAAATTTGGAAAGTTTGCCAATTATTTGCCAAATAATTGAAAAGTTTGCATAATTTTTGGAAAATTTGGCAATTATTTGCCAAATATTTGGAATCCATTTGCAAATCTTATCCAAATATTTGGCACTAAATTGCCAAATTTTCCAAACTGATTTATTAGTGTATATTAAAATATTGCATTGCATTCCACTCTGTTTATATATATTCTGACACTAAATACAAATCTACAGAATGGTAGGCAGAAAAATTGGCATATATTTTTAAGAGCATACACAATTTGGATCCTTGATATATTAGTAATAGTCTTTTTTATGAATATATTAAAAATGGTTTAAAGACACATTTATTCAGTCAATTTATTACAAAAGAAAACAGAAATTCAAATGCATCTTAAATTGTATTTGAATAGAATAGAATTTGTAAAATGCGTAGGATAAATATTAATATTTTATTATTATTGTTATTATTATTATTATTATTATTATTATTATTATATTATAATTTCTTATAGCGCAGAACGATGGATAAGACTAAGAATTTTTATACATTAAACCCCTATTTCTAATCTGCAACATTAAATATTTACTTTGTTTCGCATCAAATAAAGCGCTCAATACGATTTAGGATCGCAATATCCTTACGGTGTCTATAAAAGTCATTGTACATAAATAGTCCAGATCATAAATATCTTTACACAATACTTACAAACGTATTTAGCCAAGATTAAGGAAGTAACTTTGAATTTTCTCAACAAGAAAATTGTTTCATTTGAATTTTTGTATTAAAGATGTATTTACTATCCTGTGCACCTGCATATGTGTTCATTAAATAAATATATATATAAATATTTTCAATTACACTTTGTATGAAAATTGTGCAGGTTGTCGTTACTATGACAAAATAATTATAGATAAACTCATGAACTGCAAACTGACAACAGAATTATCACCTCCAATTTTTGACAATGTAAATCCAAAGGCTTTAACTTGACATAGATAATAATGAAAACTTATTTATAATTTGATACTCAATTTGGTTTACTATTTAAAGTTCATAAATATAGAAATTATTTACGAATATATGGATATGGATACTTTTATTTGAAATATAATTCTGCATCTTATGAATCATATATTGAAGAAGCGAGTGCTGCACTAATCAAGAGCGTAGCCATCATTTGTGAAAATTTAAATTGAATTTGAAATTTTGTTGTTGTATATGTTTAAGAAATGAATTTGAACAGTGTCATGTTTAAATAGTAACAGGTCAATTTCAAAGGGGCTCGCTAGTCAGATTTAACATTCTCGCATTTAGAAAGAATTTTTCTAAGTATTATAATATACATGTATGTTAGGCAATTGCCACAGTGATACAAAATGTTAGTTGAGAAATAAATTTATCAAAAGTTTTTCATTATTTGCCAGATTCTCATAACATTAATGGTATAATCTTTTTTTTTAATACTAATAGAAATACTGGGAGAGGGTGAAGTCTTTTGCAAATGACAATTTTAAACAAATTCATTACATGTTTGATATATTAAGAAAAAATCGTTTCGAATTTATCATATACCAATTAAATAGATTAAATAGATTTTATTATTTTCCAGATATTGTGCACAGGCATTTTAAATATTAATTAACTTAACGAAACTTAGCCCTATTATTGGGAAGGGATGCAAAATTACACGTCAACCACATATATTAAAAAAAACAAATTGCATTTAGCCGAAAGTTCTTTGCAACTTTCTATGGCATGAAGTTTAGTTTTAACCATTTCTTGAAAATATTGTGATAATATCTTGGTTCAAAAATATATATTTATACAAACATTTTTTATAAATATTTAATTCGTTTTATTTACCATGATGCATTTTTTGTTTCAATTTGCATTTTAACTGCTTTATTTTATACGAAATGGCCCATTTTGTTGACCTCATGTTGTAAATGCTGACCTCAGCAAAAAAATATGCCAGCAATTTGCAAAGTTTAGTGTTAAGAGAATCTGCCAGCCAAATTTCAAAGCGAAAATAAACGACGTATGAAAAAAATATGGTTTACGAGATATTATTATAAAGTCTCAAAAAGTCGAGTTGAAGTTTGCATTTTTGAAATGATCTCAAATACAAATTCAATTTTTTGAAACCAATAGACGAATTTCACTTTCAAACATGTTTCAAAACAATAGGAAGTTCAAAGGAAAATTACTAAACTATGTTAACATTTAGTTTGTATCCTCTCTCCCAATCATATATCGTCAACTGTGCATGACTCGATAACACTTTGATGTCAAAACTGCATCTGACATTCGTTCTCATTACTCCCAAATGTTAATCAAAACTTCCTTGGAATTACTTGCCTTACATAGAACTTGGTATTTCCCATTAAAATGTTTTGCTCACTGATAATTTGATTTTTAGAAATTGATATCAACAATGGTTTTTATTTCACATAAGCATTCTAAGAATGCATGAATGGGTTATTTATAACGAATTCCAAGAAAATGCTAAACTATCCTTTTTTGTTATTATTAAAATATCAATTGGAATGAAGTGAATCATGACTTATGAATATCTTATAATTTACATGATATGAAGCTATTACAGTTCAAAATTTGTCTAAAATTGTGTTGATGAAATCCAATAAATCATTATTTAGTTTTGAGATCTTGATAGGTTTGAAGATTTCAAATTACACTTCCATTAAATTTTTGACTTCGTGTTAGCACTGTTTGCCGAATTCAATAAAGCATCCAGTTTTAGCAGAAATTTTGCAAATAATTTCTGTATGCTCAAAATTCAAATATTTATTTCTTAATAGTCATTAAAAGAAACATACATTAATGGAGGATGCTTTCCCTATGTACAAACATTGCATAAATAATCTGAGGTCTTTCTAATCTTATGTAAAACAATCTCATTTTGAACATAATTGACAATTAGTAGGAAAAACAAAGAAATATTTTCTATTTATCTTAGAAATAACAATTTATTAGTATTTATGTTTTAAACATTAAGTTAGAATTTCAAGAATTTTTAAGCAATCTAGTAAATTAAAATTTTATAAATGCAAGAAATTACTAAAATTCCTTGGAATATATGGAGAATTTTAAATAGCTAAAAGTTAATATAATATTACTCTATTTCCAAGTTCAAATATATTATGAGGACTGTTAGAACAACTTAAGACCTTCCAGATAATAAATAAATTTATTGATAACTCAGTGGGACGGAATTTGTTCAGCTGTTACTTTGAACCTACCATCTTAATTGAAAATATTTTGGTAAGACTCTTGCATTAATTTCAAAAAATATTGTATCGATTTTCATGAAAATCCATAAGTTCAAGCCCAATTTTATTTGGGAATTAATTAAAAAATTCTATTAGTCTGGATTATACTACCAAAAGACATTAGGCAGTTGCAAACAATGTACTTGTAAACTATTTAAGATCAGGATGAACAAGCACTTCTAGCAGCACTGAATCTTCAAGAAAAACACTTAAGCATATTAAGCATTTTGGTTAGCTTTTACGTGGATATTTTTTAATGAAGCCACAAAAATTATCAATTGATCTTTCAACTTTAAGTCATAATATCTACCAAAAGCCATGCCTGTGAAGCATATATATACATATATATATATATATATATATATATATATATGTATATATCCTTTTCAGTAAGTATTGCATTTGCTTGGTAATACTTCCTAATAGTGTACATTCAAATGGAAGACAATAACATTATTTTCCAATGGGACAATGCTAGGTCTCAGCAAGGGTTTGATGTGATGCAGTGGCATCCACAGTGATCAGTCATTTCCAAAGTATAAATACGTTACCATATTCAAAACATCCGGGCTAATATTAATGAGGAGTATTTAGCAAGTTTAATCAGATTAATGGCACGACGCATTGCTGAATTCATTAAGAACAAATGTGCTTCTACTCACTGCAAATTTATTTTTTATCATTCAACTATTATTTGTTGAAGTAATAAACATTGTTTATGGCATGATGCTTCATGTTTGATTAATAAAAATATCATTGTTTTTTTTACAAAATCATAAAATATTCGAAAGTAGATAGGTAGGGGTAATACTTACGGACAGAAATATATATGTATGTATGCATGTAAAGCATAAAGTCTTTGTTGTGGTAGATTAAATATTTTATCACAGTTTTTGTATTATTCAAAGAAATGTCTTCGTTTGATTACAACATAAATTTAAATGACTATGATATTTTTCGGTGCTATGAAATTTTTTGTTTGAAGTGGATTGTTCAAAGAGGTGCTTACTTTTTCACTGTCATGGTTATAAATTTAATCGAAAGTAATAAAAATCTATATTGGTTTACCAGCAGAGTAATTACATCAGATAAATAGGATTCTTCATGCTGGTTGAGAAGAGTAAACCAATTTATTCAAAAAATTCAGCCTGACTCAAAGAAATTAGACACTTAATTTTACCCATATCATAATTGATTTGATTAAAAATTTCTAAGGTAAATGTTTTTAAAAAAATTAAGAAAATAAAATTAGAAATTATTTCAGAAGTATTAAAATAATTTAACAAAGATAATGATATCCCTATAATTGATCAAACGAATTATGTAGAAATAATTTTACCCTTGGAAACTACTAAGGCAGATAATGAGAAACGTCAATTAAATTATATTATCATATCAGTGAGTTTTTCACAATGTCAAGGAAAAGTGTTTGTTTCATTTTAAATGAGAATCATTTTCCTTATTTAAGTTGATATGATATGCTAATTTGAAAAATTCAATAGCAAACTTGATTATTTAATCGGTGCTGTCAGTAAATCAAATTAAACTCCTACTTTCAATTTAGCTAAATAAGAGAAACGCATTCTCTTGTTGGGCTTTCGAAACAAGCAGCCCCTAATCAGTTAAAAACCTATTTAGATTCACAAAGGAGTTAACAGATACCAAATCTTAGAAATATGATTATAGGAACTCTGCGAATGCTTGTAATCCTTTGCTTCTCTACAAATGGAAATATCGTACCGAATAAGTATTTTAGCACTAAAATTATGTTCAAAATAGCATTCTATAATGCACATCTCTATATGAAATGTGATCAAACGAACGTTTTTATATACAGTATTTTACGTTTGGAAGACCACTATTAAAAATTCCGTTCCGAAAACTTTGTTTAATATTTATCAATTAAGTTTCCTAGCAATGGAATTTCCTTATCAGCAGAAAGGATTATCGTCATTATGGTAATCATAGAATCAAATTTTATGGGGTTGAAGATTGTTGACTGATATTGGGATTGACGATTGAGTCAAATATAGCTCTGAAAGCTATTCAACATTTAATGACGTAACCATACTACTATTATCAAATAGATTCTTTTAATTTATGAATATCAAACATTAATTGAAAATGTGCACTTCATTCTAATGAAAATGTTGTGATTAAAAAGAAGTACAGCAGATATTTGTGCAGGATTTACAAAGATTAATACTAAGATTGATTTCGAATTTTAGCAATATTAAGGGTTGCAATTAGAATAAAAATTAAGGGATTGAAATTGATCCTAAAGATTGAGCTTGACAGTGAAAACCTTGATGCTAATTACTGGCCTTCGACATCGATATCGCATAACGAATATGATTGGATGTTTCATTCGATATCACGGAATTTTTGATAAAATCGAAAGAAAAATTAAACGGCTAAGGGATAAGCATTGTTTGGAAATTTTTATTAAACCATCTATAAATTATATCTACTAAAAACTTGTGAAGTGAGTATTAATTATTATTTAACATTTTACAATCACCGTCAATGGACCTTTATTAAGAGAGTGCAATTCTGAATGCATTAACTCCTTAGTCCACATGCATATACTTGCACTTAATTTTATGCATAAAGCATGCCTTTTTATTTTTACTTCTTTAAATCTATTAAGTAGAATTCTTTGCATAGTTTGTGCTGCACTCTTCCTTAGTTTATCTCTACCGGTATATTGTTATAATTAATAGTTATAAAGTGCAGATGTCCTAGAGATGGAATCGGCTATAGTTCTAGCCGCTTTACAATTTACCTATTACAGGGCCGTACCGGACACGGACAAAGGTATAAACGCAAAAGGCCGAGCATACGAGCTCTGAGCCTATCATTATTATTTGTCACTGTTTGGGGCTTTTAATTCTTAAAACTATTTTTTGAAGTACGTCAGAACTGTAAATGGATAAAGACATTTTGACCCAACCCAAAATCCACCTAAAGAATTTTGATGCAACTTTAATCAAGCTCTATACAACTTTTAGGGCGTTTGACTCATCACAAAGACGTGTCAAAGTGTTTCCCACATATGACCCAACTATAATATCAATAAGTCCACAAGTTTTGGATCAAAAAATATTCACAAACACTTTTGAAAAAAACACAGAGTAGAATTTATTGTAGAAAAATCGTCCTGAAAAACATTTTTATATTATACTGTATTGTCTTGAAGCATTGACACAATTCATTTATATATGCTTCTATACCTCTTTATTGCTTGAAACAACCAAAGAAGTAGTAATAAATGTGATCTAGCCCATGTGTTTGGATGGATTAATCGCTGAAATGCATTAGGCCTATTGATTGATGAAAATTGTTTATCTATTTTATACATCTATGTACTGTATATGTATTTGGTGAAACACTAACCTTCATGTAGATATACAACAAAAATAATCACATATTATTTTACACCAAGCCACATAGAATTAACTGTCTTGTTCAATATCAAAAAGTTCTATTTCACTGTCATCTTCTGATATTGAATTGATGAAAATATAGTTCTTATGTACATTATATTGCAAGCTAAGTGTCGTAAGTTGTGAGCTTCAGAAGACGCTCCATATCGTTTAAATGGAATGAATGTAATCTATTTTACAAGATCATGTAAGCAATGTAGAGCCTAATGTGATAACTAAGACCTCGTGTTCAGATAAAGATTAAAGTATTTTCAAACTGCTTGATGTGCTGTCAGTTAGTGTTATATGATGTATATATAAATATAACTGGATGCACATTATTGTAATGAATTGACAAAACGCTAGATCAAACAATTTTAGTTAAATAACATATAGCTACGGGCATAACCGTCTAGGGATACATGCATATACAAACCAAAGGGACTACTTTTGTGGGTACCTGCAAGACAATGACTATTTCCCGGCTAAATTTAAAAATATTATAGATGAAATACAGCGAATATATTTATTATAATAGAATGAAGATTTGTATGATTCTAATGGGCTACATGATTGCAATGAGAAGTAATTAACCGTCGAATACACTTAGAGGTGAAAATTACCCAAACTATGCGTTTAAGAATAGATGGAGAATTTGAACGGCTAAATTTTTCCTTGCAATCATAGGGACTTTTTGTATATTTTTAGTCCAAAATTGGACATATACAAAAGGATTACTCCCTCTAGGGCAAGGGGGCGTTTGATAATGTTGAAATTTATGTTAAATATTCTTAGCATTATCGTAGACCACCAGCGTCGAATTTATTTGAGATATACTAAAAAATTTTTTTCATTATCCATCAAATCTAAAAATAGAGTATCCCGTAGTTTTGCTTGCATAATTTAACATAAAAAAAATGTTTTAACATTCTAAAGTATATAGAGAACATAAACTAACTTTCATGAAAAAAAAATCCACAGTTTCTACATTGCGACATAAATGTACTGCTTCGCCAAAATATTATACATATTCCGATATAGATTTTAACTTACATTCTTCTACAGCGTTATACTAAACACATTTTAAGTATTAAATTAATGCTGAAGCAGACGAACCTCGGAAGAATTCAACAATTCACCTCAATCGGATGTTACAATATAGTGCCACTCCATAAAAAATGAAATTACTTATTGAGAAGAATTTGATTTACTTTAAAAACACTACACATAAAATATAAATGACTTATTAATATGTGCATGCAAGAATTTGAATTTCAAAACAGAAAAAGTCTACACACGGTCGTTAGAAGAATGCTCGAATAATTCTCTCAGCTGGAACCATCCGTGAAAAAAGCTCAACAACCCATGCTGTCAGTAAAAATCCATTTTTGACAATTTTTCATTTTTGAAAGTTTTTATCATCTATTTATTTCGTTTTTGAAACGGTGACAGTACACCAATGAGTCCTTTGAAGGCTTTTGCTTCCATAAATTTTCTAGCTCTTTTTAACCGTAAATATAATATTGTGTGTACAAATAGATTTGTGACATGCAAAGCTACTCCGTCTTTTCCAAACGATATGCATCAAAAGATGTTCGTTGAACGCATTCTAAGAGAGCTGTTTGTGATAATTAATTGCTGCATTGTACAAGGACTTAACGAAACACTTTTTAACAATTGGTCTTAATTTTAGTAGTTAAAAACAAAAATCACTTTGTTTAATACTCGAAATGCGCAATTTTTTTATAATTTAATTCAAAATAAAACATTCTGTGGAGTTACAAAAAATTAATTGAATTTGATTGGTGATATTTTCGAAAACTTAAAAAATTATAAAATTTTGAAAATGAAAATTTCCTGCTAGGATTTGATAATGATTAATGATTCTAACCTGAGAAAATGGCATTTATTGTTAATTATACGAGAGAAAAAATGCATTTATCTCTGAATGACACGTGTCAGAATAACGATTGATGAAATGTTATATGCTGTTTTACTTGAGGAAAGTTTTCTAGTGTTGCATAGAGAATTACTTTTTGGAAGAAGCCGGTAAACACTGGATTTTTTTTATTCCTCAAAAATCATTTGAAGAAACACTCGTCATTGTAAGGTTCTCCTAAAAAGAACCAAAATTCTTTAAATAGAGAACTGCTTAATAACACTATTTCTACTGGGGTTTTTGGGGTTCCTCAACACTGGCGAAGCGAATTCCACCACTCCAAAACATTTGAATGAAAAATACTTGAAACTCTGCACAAACATTCATTATTGTAATTTGAAAAAATTGTTGCGTTAAGTTATTGTCATTTGACAATGTAAATCCTTATGTTTCTAGATGCATCAAGAATCACATGTATCATGATATTCTACATAGCATTTACAAAACCATTTTATGTAACATTACTCATATTTGAAATTTTTTTCTTTCATTGTTTTCCAGGCGCTCACATGTTAAGGATGACGATACGGATAAAAATTCATTAAAATTTTGACAAAATTTATGTTCTTGGTCATTTTACTCAAAAAATATCGGAAAAGTCATAAAATATCCGGTAAAAATATTAAGCGGTTGCGGAGTTATTCAATAAATTGAACCCCCCGTCCCCAGTAAAAATAGGGTTATAATGTTATAAGCACACAAGCATTGTTTATTGCATATCAATTTTTATTCAAATATAATTTGCATCTCAGATAGCTATGATTCATTTTGGTAATTCTAGCGCTAATGTAAAAGAATGCAGAAATAATAAAAAAATATATTCATGATTACTATTGAAATTTAAAAACAAAATTAAGAGCATGAAATTTTTGGAAGTAACGTAACAGTAATAGATGTAAGGACCACAATGAGATTTTCGTTTCTAGTTAAAGTTAGAAACTAGAATTCTGCATAAATTAACTCAATAAGTGAAATGCATGTTTGCTGTCTTACTTATTCCCAGATACACAGGAAAATATAAAGAATTCAGCTGAAGTAAGTATGCAATAATTTAGTTTACCATAAATTTAATAAATGGGTTGTGTATTGCAATGTAGGAAGTCCTTAAAGTACTTAAAATGAATTAACGCAGTTTAGTATCACTTAAATACTTTTCTGCACCATGTTTTTTCCTCAATTCTTTGAATCCTCATCTGATAATTTTAATAACACAGTGAGATTTGCTCAATGACTTTTGGTAATTAGTTAATATACATTTGAGAATCTTCTTTGCTGTTCATTTTTTCGATTAGCTTCAAAGTTCATCAAAGGAATTAAAAACCGATAGCTTTAATGGCAAGAATATAATTATGCAATGAATAATAATAACAGTAAAATAAACTTTTTTGAATCTACTAATATAAAAACGAAAAAAGTTAGTAAAAAATTCAAGAAAATTGTTTGATGCGCAAGCTAGGTTCACTATTTTAGTTTTCAGCTCGTAATCTGCATGAATTTGATTGTAAATATTTTAATCCGATAAAATTCTCTTCATAGGAAGTTGAACAATAGAATAATAACTCACTAAAGACACAGTTCATTTGATTGATCTTCATCATTTGCTTAAAATTGCATGAAGTCTTTAATGTGAGAACAAAAAACAGTATCAGTCTAGTTTTAAATAATTAAACTTCATTTTCAATTATTTCTAAATTTACATACACATGAACCTTAACTGTCAACTTGCCTAGAATATAAATTGTCACAATTAATAAACAATATTTGTAAGACAAAATTAATAAAAAAATAATTATAGAATCGTTACACGATTGTTCGATTAGATTTTTCATTTACTAAAGTTATATGTTATAAGCAATCTTAACAGAAATTTAAAATTTACATTTAGTGCTTGAATTTTGACCCCAATCAAGAGAGGAAGAGTTCCATTTTAAAAGATTAATTGAATAGTAATACTAAAAAGTTTATAAGTTCTATAAAGCGGATTGTAGAATTTAACTTTCAAATTCATTTAAAATATTTTTCTTTTTTTTCTAAGGACTACCGGATTTTAGTATTTAGCGCATGGTTATGAATTTGACAATAATCTGAAAACATGGATATATTATCGTTGTTTACATATACCAGGGGCGTACGCAGGATTTTCCACTGGGGGAATATCCGAGTTCTTCACCAAGTATATTTGGAAAATTTGTCTGAAGATAGTTGAGGAAGAAAGGTGGACTAGGCCTTTTGCAAGTATATTTGAAAATCAACATTAAAACTCCATTTGATGAATAAACTCAAATTAGCCTAAAAATAACAAAGCCGGAAATGAATACAATAAAACTAGCATCCCGAACAAAAACGACTTCAAAAAGAGAATTATCAAATAGTCTCAGTGGGTATTTGTTTACAAAAGCTTTACAAATTTCGTCTGTTTGGCATTCTATGTCGCGGTACATGTTCAAAAAGACTAGATCTGTAAGGGGTTTTGTTGGCATGGTTGAGCGCATCCAAGTTAGCATCCGCCGAATGGTGGAGAAAACCTGTTCAAATATATTGTGATAACAATCTTAGTCTGTTTCACTTATCACTGAACTGACAGACGCATCTGCCGCTTGTCTCGTAAAATATTTTTCGTTTACCAGGAAATCTTTTTGCACTGTAATAGAGGATCTTAGGGGGTGTCAGGACACCCTCTTATTGGCACAAAGAACACAATAGTTCTCAATATTATTTGAAAATTTTTGAATGAATTACTTGCAATACCTAAATTGTAAAATGAGTGCTTTTATAAAAACTAGTTTTTTGTGCCAATGGGGAAAATAAAAATTTGCGCTAAATTACATTTAAAGGGATTTCCCAAGAAATGATAATAAAATATGGTTATTTATAATTTTATTTATTAGAGATTCATTTTAGGATACCCAATAAATATATATATATATATATATATATATAAATATTTACTTATGTCTTTATTCAAAATTATACTGAAATTCAATATATTCATCTGTATAATTGATCTTAGAACATTAAATAGCATGGATATTAACACTAGAACTACCACGATTTTCATCAATTTAACGGTGGCGAGATAGAAAGGAAAAAGCTCATTCAAAAATGTCAATTTATGAACTAATACTAGAAAAAAAACTACATCAAAAGTTTTAAAAATATTAATTTCTTGCTTGACAGGGCATTACCACATCAGTTTAACGCTAGTTTGCTAGAAGTTTCTAGTTTGATTTTCATTACAGCCGTTAGATCTTGCTTGGAACTGCGAATGTTTGTTTTTTTTGAGGCAAAAAGTCATCAGAATAGTCCACTGCACATGGTGTATATTGTAAAAGGTTTCTCAGAATCTAATGCACTACAGCCTTAATGATTAAAAGAACTCATGATATGAGCAACCTTGTTTTGCTTACATTTGTATTTCGCTACACTAACCCCGGTTTCTGCTTTGATAAACTGGAGAATTTTCAATTTCTTAATTGAAAATTTTCTATCAGTCTTTATCGAGTTTCTTTAGTGTGACATTATGTCTATTGTCGCAATACCGTTCAGCTACCTTCTGGAGAATACATGCGCAAAGTTAAACTTCAAATGATGTGCCTGTATCGACACCTAAGTAAGGAAACGGATTGAGGATATGCTTGCCCAAACCTGTAGTCTTTAAGCGTTATTATTTTTGCTGATTGATCATCAAAATGCAAGAAGAACATGATTTCTGAAACAGTGTTTTGGAGAACATTTCTTTAAGAATTGGATATCCATGCAATTTTGACAAAAAAGAAGAAGATTGGTTGCAAATACCAAGAACACAATGTGCTTAAAGTAAAGATAGCTCTTCATCAATTTCCTCAAGGAAATTGTTCAATTAACTTCTTTTTTTTCTTCCAACTTTTACTTCAGTATAATCATTTTCATGTAAGTGTGAAAATAATGTGCCATACGGAACTGAATTTTGATCATAGGTGCCAATGCTTCAATATCAATGTGATATGATTTATGCATTTTAGGTAAAATGTAAAGTAGCGGCGAGTTGTAAGATTCATTTGAAAAGAAACAATGAAAAATATAAATGAAGTAATCGACACTTCACAGTTGTGGTAGTTACCTGCGCTAATTATCCTCCCCCTCTTCCCTTAGTGCAGTACATTCAACATAATGTTTATAATTGTACTACCAGTATATTTCAAAAGATAGTAAACTAACTTTAGAAACTGTCATTCAATTTTATGGTTCGGGCGATTCTAGTGTTAGACCATCCTTAACATGTCAATTATGCAATAAATACCCAGGCGCGGTTCTAGAGAGGGGGACGGACACCCCTTATTTGTAAGAACTATCTAAACATTATATAAAATTGAAGATCTTTATCTGAAAATTGTGTTTACATGTGATTTACAAAAGTCTATGAAATTTCAGAACTAATCAATGTAATTTCATAAACGAAACGCCATTATGAGGGCATGCAGTAATAAATTTGCATAAAATATTTATAAAATATTAGAGCAAAATATTCTTAAGAAAATTTTCACTTCTGTAAAACCAAAGACTAGTAATATCTAGTAGTCTCTGGTAAAAACTAACATGAAATCTGTTTTAAGAAAGTTTCAACATCGACTAACAGGTGACCTTTCTCGCATTTTGATAATCATTAAACTTTAAAAATTTAATGAATTGCATATGTCTATTTTATAGTTTGTATCTCTCGATCCGAACTTCTTCCCGCTCACATCAAAAATATTTCAAGTTCCAAATACTAAAGACTAGAGAAAAAGACTTCAAGAATTTGCTAATATCCAAAAAGTTCCCTTATGCAAGAAAAAAAATATTTCTTCATTGTGATATCATGGCTTACTACTCATTTTGCAGCTATGCTCATAAGAACAACGATTTAAAAAAATTGATGCATATTTTTTACAAAATATTTCAAAAAAGGGAAATTTCAAGAAGAATGAATGGAAGGAAACATGCATCACCAACTACTTCTAAAGTGATAGCAAATATGGCAAAAAGTATAAAGGGAAACTATCAGCATTATCGAAGAAAGATTTGGACAAGTGTACCATCACTTGAAAAGACCAATCTGTGTTTTACAAACCATAAAATATAAACTTTTGAAATTTAGTATATTCAAGCCCAGAGGTTCCTACACCCACCAAATAATGAAAGTGGAAATCTGAGATTTCTTAGGTCATGAGGTGTATGCATCGGTTTAACTTAAGTGGTCCATTTACAAGAAACAAAGTAGTTGAAGATTATTTTTCTGCCATTATCTAAGTACTAGGTATGGGAAAAATGGGAAAGTTTGCAAGAATCCCATTTTCCATTGAAAAAACCTAATACTTTTATATACTTCAAACACAGGAATACATTTAACACAAGTTTTCATCATAACATATGTGTTTCCATATCCAAGAATTCCCAAATTCTTAAAAAGATTTCAAAAAAATTGCTGTTTCTAGGGTTGCCAAGTAGCACAAACATGACATTCTATGCATGAAACAACCAAAATTGATCTTCACTCAATTTTAACTGTTTCTGCAAAATTTGAGTAAGTTAAAAATGAAAAATTAATTGTTCCTAATTATGAAAGTTTATGATTTTCTAAAATAGAGATAAGCATTTTTAAAAACTTAGACGTTTACGCTTATACAACAAAATACTAGAAATTTTACCACGTGGATTCTTTTATTTATAATATTACATTAATGGAATCATATTTATGTTAACACTTATTTTCGCTAATTTTTTTTATCTTGCTCGAATTTTTTAAATTTTGAAAGGCTTAAATTTCAATACCTGACTTGTGTGAACAAAATTAATTACTCTACCGTGTCTAGGAACATCATGATAACTTAAACATATTCGATTGCAAATTTGAACTAAAATTTAAATATTGACATTTTATTTTAAATATTTTATTCTAAAAAATCTGACATGTGTTGAAAATTGTGTTGCTTCACTATGTTCAAGATACAAAATACCCATACACGATATATCCTGTGTCCTGTTCCAATAATACTGAACATGGATTTCTTTATAATATTCTACAATTCTCATATTTTTGTATATTTTATTATTCTGAATTAGTTTTTCTCAAAAAAATATAGAGCCTCATCATCTTAATGCAAAATTTCCGTTGGCTGTAGTGCAATTAAACGAAATGATTTCATGCCATTTATTTTCACTTGGTTAATGCCTTTAGATACTTAAATATTTCTATGCAGCAAGTGATTATTTTCTATCTATGTTAATGATCACAATGTATATAGCTGATAGAAGATTTGGTTAACACATACATAATTGGTATTCTGTAATATTTTGGAAAGCGCACTTTCCATATACACACGATATATAGAATTAAACCTCGACAATATGCTTTTTACGTAATAAAGGCGCAACAATGGACTCTATGCTTTCTTAACTCTCTGATAGCATAGGTATATACATTTTAGCCTATCGAGAAAAAAACCATGACTCGACTCTAACCTAAAAAAGTATATATATATATTTGTAGTTGTTATTTTTCACCTAAAATATATACTGTTCTCCGTACTTAGTGTAATAATTTAAAACTTAAACAATATATATATATATATATATATATATATATACT
>CABFPE010000106.1:945324-964020 GCA_900660155.1 Hofstenia miamia
TATATATATATATATATATATATATATACTATGCAGATGATCTGTGATGTGGAAGAAGTGCATTTGACCGTTGCAACATCGAATCTAAAGTTAATTTTTTTGTAAAACACTATTCCTGCTTTTTCAGCAGTAGAAAGCATCTTTTGCTGGTACTTTTGAATACTTTGAAGCCCAAGCTGTGTCAAAATTTCATAAGAACATGTTTGGGAATATGCATCGCAAACACACTTGATAATTGATAGTCAGTTGTTTGAAAGCTTGATTAATACGTCTGATATCCTCCCATAACTGTGTTATCAAAATATCTTGATTACGTGAACATAGCAGTATTGGATGAATTTTCATAATGCAAGACCCAGTCAGACAATAAAAGTTTTGTCTTGTTATGCTATTAATTGTATTTCCAGCATGTCTTACAAATGACAAGAGAACAGCCTAATTTCACAATAATGAGCCAATAACAAAATATTGTCTATAAATAGAGACCCTCAAGACTCTCTGTCATTGCATTTTCCAAGAACTGCGCATTGCCCTCGTTTAGTTTCAGAGAGCTGGTGTTATTCTTGTGCAAGGCAAGCATACTAGCATTATTCTGAAATAAATGGCTTCAAAAGTTTGCAAAAATGACTGAATAAATTTGCAATATTTGTGGAGAATTCACATTGCTTTCCAATGGAGGCAATATTAGGGAAACTGTAAAAATATTTATAGACAATATTTCAGGATTTCGGTAGGAGATCAAGATAAACATTGGGCTCCATATTTCATTTGTACGTCATGTAGCTCAAATTTATCAAGATGGTGGTATGGTATAGGAAAGATGTCGTTCGCAATTCTAATGATTTGGCGAAAAAAAATATATAATTCGAATGACTATTATTTTTGCACTACTGATATTGACGAATATGAATAAAACATCATTTCATATCCCCCAAATATTCCATCGGTGATTAGACCTGTTCTCCATTGTGTTTCTTTGCATATTTCTACAGGCCTCATGGATCTTTCTGAAAAGGATTTCATTTCGACAGAGTTTGATAAAGCTTAAACTGAGAGTGATAAGAGTAGGGCCTGTCGGGCAGAGCAAATACTCGTACATAGGCTTTAAGCCATAGTTCGTCAATGCAGCATACAAATATGAAGAAACTCGTTTTCCTAATGGGCGATTTTGCTATTATAAAAAATCCTGCTGTAGCAATAAATTGAAACGTGCTGGAAAAATTTCGAATTCAGATTCATGATCTGCGACCTTGAATTGCCTATATATAGCCTTTGTGTGTATGTGTGCTTAGGTTGAGGAAACATCATTTAATTTCATGCGTTATAATGTCGTACAGATAGAAAAAGTATATAAACGTCAGTGTTTAGACACAGGAGCTAAACCAAAATTGGTAAACTATTTTTCTTTAAACATTAACGCAAAATGATGGCCATTGCCTATGGTGATATTGCTTGCTCTAAAATAAATGCAATTATCATCATCATCTTATTGTTTGGATCTGAAAAAACAAAGTATCCCTAAAACAGCACACCCTAAACCGCTATGAGCAAAAATGGGATTGATTACTTAATTTACGTCAATTTTTAACCACAAACCTCAAAACCAGTTGCAGACAACAGTTTATTTGACAGTACAATTAATCAATACATGCGGCCAGATGTCGTTAACTGAAATAATTACATTTGTATTTGACACGACTATGTGCTGAAAAGTTCCAAGAAAAATAGAAAGAAAAATTTATTTGTGGTTATCATGTTTCTTGTGAAATTTCAAACGACTAATAAATATTTCTGGCGGCAAGCTCAAGCTTCCTTTTGTGTCAATAACATTTAATCAGACGAAGTCAATTCAACTGCAGACGTTCTTTCTAAGAGCACTCTGTTGCAATTCAAAGCAAAGTGTGAAATTTGAATGCAGAGTTCATATATTTTTGATATTAATTAATCGATTGACATTTTAATAACTATGCCCGAATTTAGACGAAATATGGTGTGAGAAAAGATTAGGTTCTTGATTCTGCCTATAACTAAGGAGTGCTTAATTTCTTATTAATAATACTACTAGGCTTTATTAAAATGTAGATAATTACAAAGTGAAAAAATAATATAAAAATTTAATATTGTATTTTTGCAGTCATTGCCTAAGCATTAAAATATAATAAGTTTCGTATGAATTTTCCAAGAAATGAGATAAAAAATTACATCGTTTCTGTTTATCCAACTTAGGGTTTTCATAGTATTCAAAATTGTAGTTCAGCATTAAAAAGTTGATGATACTACTAGTTCAATTATAGTACCAATAATCAGTTGTGATAGTTTGTCATGTTTATAATTTATACAAAATAGAATTTTAAATGAAGTATATTTATTAATTGACAAATATTCTTTAATTAATGAAAGCAACTTGTAATATCATATAATATATGAAAGCATCGTTGTATGATGGATCATTTATCAATTTCTGTAAATTTTCAATAAATACCTTAACCTTAAACAGCATAGCGTCCGTTTTAAAGAACAAAGCGTTTTTCCCATTTACAAAGAATTTTCTCTAAGCCTATTTTCAAATTTGAAAAACTTTGGTACATGGGTAGGTCTATTGGGGAGCATACATTAATGCAATGTTGACCATTTTTATTAAAGCTTATTGCCGTGGCAGAGATTATTAAATAGATTAACAAGTTTTCCTTGAAATTTCCGAATTTTTGAAAAAGATTTAAATTCTCTCCATACTTGGTGTTAATGTATTTAGAAGGTTTTCCGTGGCTATAATAATGATCGATTACATTTTTTAATTATTTGAGAAATGTAATAGGGCCAAAATAAACTATGAAATATATCAATTAAAAAATCCTTAAAATGCTTCAAGATATCAATAAGAAGATTTTCATAAGTGTACAATTGAATTAAAGTGAATACTAGAATATAGTATGAACTGGACGCGAGGACAGCTTTAGCTTAGGTATCACTAAGATCTGCTAAGTTATAATTTAAATATTGCTAGAAGCTATTCGGATGATTAAATATAATATATTGTTACCAAAAGTTATGATTGGTTTTTCAGAATTTCTCCTTATTCGTCTGAAATTGCAATTCTGTTTACTGCAATTCCTTCATTTTATTGATTTTGTCAATTCTGTAATTCACAATTCCTTGTCAGAATGCAGGGTGCATATAACATGGCAAAATTACATTCAAATTGCTGATTTTACTACACACAATTATGCCTCAACTCTCCATAAATTCAATATTCTAGTAGCTTTTGAAAATATAGAAGTAAATGTGATCAGTTCTAAAATACCAAAATATGTAGAGTGATATAGCATCATTAAATATATTTTAGCTTTAACGTGTGGGCATTAATCTTAAATGTAATTATAAAATGAGAAAATTCAATTACATGTTCAAATATATATCGCAATATATTTGTATCGACATCCAGAATCTATAATTTATATTTATATTTAGCAAAACACAACAAATATTATATCTTCAAAATATTTATAGTGCTACATTCATGTGATGGAAATTCATTTAAATTTTAGTCCTGAAATGATAGAGAAAAAAGTAAGAAGTAATAACAGAAATTTTTTTGTAAATTTAAAGGATATGGTTCTTTGTTAGTTAAAGTCATTAATAAAAGATAACTGCTAGACCAGACGGTTTTCCATCAGACCGTAAAAACTCGATATATTTAAAAAATATTTTGCTAATAGATTGGAAATAAATTATTAATAAAAAGCTAATCATCATAATGGGAGGCATGACCTTAGAACAGCTAAATGTCAAAAGGCTGCAATCAGAAAAAATTAAATTCGAAAGGTAAAAAGTGGAAATTATTATTAAAAATAAGTTAAATTATTAATTAGATTGCAATTTTCAAAGAAAAATAAAAATTAATAAATAACAACTAAAATAAAATAAATGGCGTAAGAATACATTCAGATGAGAAATCAGATGAAATCTAGAGATTTTTGGCAGTACTTGTACATTTTTGTTCAAATTCTAAGTCAGGCTTTCCGCATTTGTTCCAAATTAATAAACAGTAAACGATGAGACATTACGAAAACATGCTTTTAAAACATTTTCGTTAGATGCAGGAAATAAAAACTTTTATTATTATTATTATAGCTATTATTACTATTATTATTATGCTTATTATTGTTTCTTTTGAAAAACAGATACTATAATGTAGTTGTTGCCAGTTTTAGAAGAAGATTACTATAAAATATATCAAAATCTACTTTTAGAATTTACATAAATTCATCAAAAGTCATATAATGTATTGCAATCATCAAATGTTTTCTATGCTACAAAGATTGCTATGTTAACAATTGAATTTAATAAATTGCTTTTTATGTTGCCAGATAAAGCCATGAATTACGGTTAAGGTAGTAATTCTTCATGTTTGAGAAAATACATTTACAAACCTAATGATCGAAAACTATGATCTGTCAACACAATCAATGAGAGAGAAATATTGATTTCATATCTCCAATTATAATTAGAGCTACTGTCAATAATATACATCGCCCCAATTGACTGGCCATCTGCAGCCCGATCATTTTACAAACGCATATATGACTTGTGTTCTCAATTTTCCAGTCCTGTCAAATGATAATTTACTAATAACAAACACATTTTGTATAGTCTGTGTAGTGAACAGTAAATAAATATATATATATATATATATATATATATGCTCCATCAACTGGACGTACAACGTTCAATTGACTTCCATTTTAAGAACTATTATATGAACTTTTTCATGAATGCCATTGCTTCCAATATTTCCCTTTATATTCATTAAATGTTGCTTAAAACTTCTAGATAATGGATCTATTGACTCCAGATTGGTTTCAGAGTTGAAAAATCTTTTCCTTAGTCATGTAAATTTCTATGTTTTAGAATCTCTATATGAATTTGGAGCACTACGATGGCTACAATTTTTTATTTTCAAGCATTGTTGGTAATTATGGGTGTTCCCAATTGTATACCGTTTTCACTACTATAGAGAGCATTGCTGCGCTTGTAATACTTCAAAACCTTAAATTAATTCCAAGTATTCCCATAGCTCCATAACTAAGGAATGAGCGATATTATGAAGCAGGTAGACGACATTTCTTTATCTTTATTTTTTCAACGAACTGAATCTGATTTCATTAAATTGGACTTCATTTCAGACGAGATTCAGATTGAGATCTGTATTATTATATTGTACGTTGACAAATTTAATTGCTCAACAAGTAAAATCTAAAATCCAAAGCGTAAACTTTGACAATGGGGCTGGGTCCCTAATCGAAACAAACAAAGTGGACAGTGCACGTCTGAGCACGCACACGAGTATACTTCTGATTGAAATTAAATATAAACATCTACAAATGAAATTTAGTTAATCTAACTAAGCACTACCTATCAAAAATTGTCTTAGACTTCGACTACGAAAACGTTAAAAATTATGTAGATATATTTGAAATACACATTTAATTTACTGGCTCAATAAGTAATAATAATTTCAGTTTTATGGGTACTCTATTTTGTCCTCATTATAGTTATTGAAAAACTTCAAAAATACATTAATGTACTGAAATAACTTGTAAATTTCTTACAAATTCTGATTTGTACGAAATTAAATTATGCGTAATAATACTTACAAATAACATGTAAATCTTTGATAACATAAATTATTGCTTTATCACTTTATTTGGGAAATTTATAGTATCTATATCTGATACGTGTATATTTTAAGCAGAGAAATAACTTGTCTGCTAAAACAAGAAAATACACGGTGAATAATATCAAAGTCATTTTGAATATAACGTTAACACGTCAATGTTACAATGTCGTTTCCACTTGTTTTATACATAAAATTGTTTGTCACAAACAATTTTCTTATCGCAATGTTAGTCAATTAAGAAAAAATTCGATTCAGAAATTCAAAGTTTTTTAAATTTGCAATGAAATAATAATAATAATCTTTAATTAAATTCGTAATAAAATTAATTGAATAAAGCTTATTTTTTAAAGTTTGACACTAAAATCTACAACAACAGTATGCAATATATATATGCCCTTCAAAAGAATACCATGTAAACATTTGCAATTGAAAGCAAATGAAGATTCACTTAAACAAAATGTTTTTGCTGTTAACAGAATTTAATTCTACCTCCGTTTTCTTAACTTAGCCTTAAAAATAATATGATTCAAAACTGTTAATCAGATAAACAAAATAATTTTTACAGATAAAATAATTCTTGTTGCTTAAATTTTATATATTTCAAACGATTGACAGACACGGATCTTTTTAAATATGTGAATGCTGTATGCAATAATATTAAGTTCAGCTTAGTGTTTTCATGATATTAAGAATGATAGGTTACCAACTAGATAGTTTATGATGAATGATGTATTGAAAATGTACAGGGTATTCAAGGTTTGTATGTATGCGATATCACCACTGGAAAATGCGTTTTCATAGTTCAATTTCTTGTTTTGTAATTTTTCTGAAATACTTTAGACAAAGGTAAGCGAATAATAAAAGAAATATAAAGTTTTTAAATAATATATAATAAATTGTTCTCATATGTAGCGAATATTATTTTTTATATTATAAAAAAATATATTAGCTATATAATAATATTTAAACAAAATAGTGTCCGCAACTGACAATTGAAACTGTAAATTTACAATATTTTGAGGGCTTATCTTGGAAATTGCAATAAATTAGCTAGTTTAAAATTTATTATAGTCTTACCTGGTGCAGCAATAGGTCCTTCTTGCATTTCAATTTTGGTTAATGTAACAGGTGTTGTACTGCTTTTCACAAGTGAACTTATTGAGTAGACACACACCATAATGGCTCCTCCAAACAAAGCAATGTATATGACAGCAATAAGAAATCTGAGGGCAACGTGCTCCATTATCCCCAACTTGCCATCTTCGGTTTCGTCTGAATCAGATTTTCCGACCATAATCTTCCTAAATTAAATTGAAACTGTTATCTCAAGATTTTATCATATTTGTTTAAGTACCAAACGCTTGTTTTCTTGACATTTTGCATCATGCGTTTGTTTTTAACAGCATTAATTGACATAGCTTTCCGTTAGATGGGGCTTTCATTCATAAGCATGAAATAGCCAATCAAATAAGAACTCACTGTTCGCTAGATGGCATTTTCCCAATCCAATACATCAATTTCCAATCAACTCAAATCTATCAACAAAATTAACTTTCTGATTTTTTTGCTACCTATCATTTACAGTTATGCAACAATGTCTGCTTTGGTTATTTACCTTTGAGAATTTTTTTCAGGAGCAAGCTTACCTGTCTCTACAGCTGTCCATTTTTGTGATTATTTGACGGCCTTCTTCAATACAATAATTCTGAAATTGATTTATAAAGATTTTTTGTGAAGGAAAGGTGTTAATTTTTTGCACCTAATGTAAAAAAAAGAATAATAAAAAATGCTACTATTCCAACAGCTTTTCTCGAAATTCAAATAAAAATCAAATCTAATTGATCATAAACAAATGAATTTTAAATTATTAGGTGGTCTATATTGGACACACATTTCATTTTGTCTAGTAAACACGTTTGCTATTGTCAATATCTGTAAGGCAGAGAAAGCATTTTTAAGGAATAGTTTATTGAAGTAATCAAATAGGTGACAACTTATTATGTCTAACTAACTTTTTGTAGAAGTCTTGTCAATTGCTTGAAATATGATGAATTTGTATTGAATTGTAAAATTGGGTGTAACAAGACCTACGGTAAGTCTTGGTGTATGCGTTGCAAATGTAACGTGTTACTGTAATTATTTGCAATATGTTAGTAACGATAATGTAAATGCCAAATTTACACAATAAAATATATATGATACAAACCACAGCCCATGTTCTTTTTAAAAATAGGCACTCATATTTCACAACACATACTTTCAGGCAAATAAAAGCAAGTTTCCAAAAACAGGATCAAGCAATAGAAAAATAAAACGTCCATGAAAACAACAAAATCAATATAAATTAAAAGTTTATTGAACATAAATGGCAAAACAAACTGAAAATATACATTGAAATTACTTCAATTATATGTTGCCACATAAGGCAAAAATGTTGACCCGCTTTTCAGTGTGCATTTAATATAGCTTGCCCGTCTCAAAACTCGTATGAATATATTTTTCGACTCGACACACTTCCACTTTTGATATAAATTAGTGAATTTTTGTGAATGTAACAACTAATAAGTAACGAGTAATATATTACATTTTTAAAGATACTAAGTCATATGGAATATATTGTTTTTTGAAAGTATCTTACCCAACAACGCTGACTTGTATATGCAAACAGAAGTAAGTCTAGTTGTGTATGAAATCGTAGTCTTGCAGGACCAAGTATGCCAAATCTGCTTATATCGTTTATTAATGACAAACACTAGTGAAATTGCAATATTTGAGATACTTAGTAATGACGTCTATATCGGATTAGCGTGACAAAATATGTAATACCTTCTTTAAAATCAGGGGAGTGAGAAATTAAATATGTGCAAATTTTCGTGAGAAATTGAGCTTTGGAGATCGGATTAGCCCTATGGTACTAAATTTATATGTGACTAGATGGCATTCGAAGATAAAAGCGTAAAATAATACGTTATATTAGAATGTTGCCAAATATAACACCAACGATATGTGTTTTGAATTTGTGCACAATTATAATGATATTTGTTACTACAAAAATATATATCATAAAATTTTCAGAACATCCGACCTGAATTTAAAAATAATAAACAGGATGAAAGTAAGTTCATCATTCGAAATATGTGAATCCTATATCCTAAAAGTTAAGTCAGTAGTACAATTTGTGAAATTTTGCTTAATATCAAAAATTATAACTAGAATAATTATAAAAACTATTATTATCAAGGATAGAATATTTTCAAAGTAAATTGAATATAATATTGTATTTACATTAATTAAATATTTGTATTGCTGGTATCACTAATTGAAAAAATATTCATCTAACCTAGCTTCAAATATATCTCTCAAAGTTGAAATGTATAGGAATTAGAGAAAAATAATTAACAGACATAACTACTTAAATTGGCTAAGCTTGTTTAGGGTAATAGTATTATTATGGCCGGAAAAGTATAATATATCTAAGAAGAAAATATATAGCAACCTAATTGAAATAAGGGAAAGAAATATAGGAATAAAATGAATATATTAATGTAAAAAGCACTGGTATCCATTGGTTACCAGCTATAATCCATTTCCAAGGGGAATTTTTCAAAATCTGTGAACAACAACCTCTGACATTGCGCGCGGTGGGCCTGGACGGGACTCACGTATATCCTCTTCAAGAAAACAAAATATTTCAGGATATTTGTTGTTCTAATTGGCATTCGACCACCTTATTATCTGAACACTAGTATGGAAATAATGTGAATATTTTTACAACAATCGGATTTCCTATTGAAAAAAAAAATTATTTTCCTGTAATTTAAGCATAGGCACATGTCTTAGCAAGCATATTTATTATTGCATAAACGGGCCATATCCCATAGATGTTTCGATATAAAAATCTTTCAATATTTTTTAACAGGTCTTGATAAAATTGTTTAAAATGCGGAAAAATCGGTTTGCTAGGTTAAAGTAACACTAATGGAAATAGCTTTAAATGCAGCATACATTTAAGTGAGTTATTCAGAAAATATATTCAGCCCTGCCTGCCCACAAGTTCTCTAAAAATTGATTTCCTCATAGTTCGCAACCAACCAAGTTTGAGGAACCAAGGCCAATCTTTGTGCAGGACACCTCTTAATCGGCTTACTTGTTTGCTTTGTGGAAAAATACATGGTTGCAGTTAATTGAACCTTAGGTAAGGGAGATGGTGAATGATTTTTTAACAATCTCCATGAAAAATAGTTAAAAATTTCTAGAACTTCAAGCATTGGAGAACATTCACCAATAGATTTGCAAATGTTTTAAGATTTTTAAATTGCGTAATAGACTTGAAGATTATTGTTTGAAAATATTTAAGAAACGGATTAAATCTTTAGCTGCCGTTTAAGTTTTGCAATAACAAAATTACAACTGCTATTTGACTAACAATGATTAAATCGTAATTCTTAATATAACTCCTTTTCAATGTATTGTATTACCCAAAAGTGGAAATAAATATTAAACCCGTGCAAATAAATTAACACAACTTAATGCTAAAGATGTCTTGTATGAATAAACAAATATTATAATTCTAACATATTAACTGCATGATGGTTTTCTTGACATATTTATATTATGTTAACATTGATTTTATTCTCGTCATTTTATGTAGATATTTTGATGACTCATGCTTACAATATGAACGTCTACAGATCAATTTTTCTAAAAATCTATTTTGATAAAACGTTTATAACCTGTTTTAAACACTGAAATTCACAGATAAAAGGCCTCGGTTTATTCCAGTTCATCCAACAAACCTCTATTTACAGATCATGTTTGTCTCTTTTGAGGTTATCTTTAAAGTGATTTTTGGGAAAAAATCAGTTCATGAAGAAGTTCATATCTGTAAAATCATGAATATATTATGAAATGAGGATGTGATATGAAATCTACAATTTTTGAATTTTAAATATTAAAAATATGCACAATTATTATAAAACAATCAGTATTTAACGTTTTTGAATAGTCTTATGTTGAGATTTAAGAACACTGTTCTTATTTCTAATTTGTATTAAGTAGAAACACTTCTATTTTTTTTATATATTTTGAATTGACTTTAATATTTAATTATACTCTCTCATGCTACAAAGCTTGGAAGTTAGTGAAATTTGTAAAAAAAATTAAATTACATCAATGGTGTGACCTCATTCAAAAAATTTCATTAGATTTATTTTTGAAGTCATTAATTAAGCAGTGTGTTGTCCTCCATATAAATTAAGAAATCCTTGGTTGCCTTGTATTGAAATTTTCATATTTTCAGTATTCTTTGTACTGAAAATATATTATCATATTTCATAATTTCGTCTATTCATGTATTCAGCTTAACCTATAAATATATTTATCTTCAATTTTGTAAATTGTAATGCGGTATAAGACAAATTTCAAGGAATTATAATTTAATATAATCAATTATGGTATAAGCCATTTTTACCGATATTTCTAAATTGTCCTGTTTAGGTCAACTGTCCTTTTTGATGGATTGGAAACCAGATACTGAAAACAGGCGTACCAACAGGACCCGAGCTGACAGGCATTCAAAGAATTTAATTTTTACATTCGCGTATTTTATAATTTGAAGGAAGGTGGTTGTCACGTTATTTTAGGCCAAATACACGTGTATTGTATCGTAGAAATCAATTTCTAAACATTTTAAATCCAATTCAAGAAGTATTGTTACTTTGCTCTAATATGTACACCAAGTTCGAGAGAAATCATAAAGGTTTATTTATATGCATGTGCCTAGCAATCAATAGGTGAGGTCAGTACCGATCTACGGAATAAAGTCTGCCACTAAGCGCTAGAAAAATGAAATCAAAAAGAAAATATATCATCTTAAAATATTTTCTTTCTACAATGTTATTCTCATTATAATATTAAATGAAATCACAGAATTTCCAAAAATTTCACATTGTAGTAGTCAAAGGTTGGAAGCTTTCTTATACATGTAATCATGTCAATTATTTGCAGGAAAGAAGTATGAGTCATACTTTGCAATAGCAGTTAGGGACATGGGACCGAAATTAATACTCCTGGAAACGCATCTGATGTACATGCACATGTACAGATAAATAACAAGATAGCAACCTCATTTAAGCTTTATAATAAGAATTGTTCTTTATAACATTCTGGAAAAAGAACTGATAAACTGTTAAGTAGTATTAAAAAGCACAACTGCAAAATTCAGATGAAAAGAAGAGCATTTCAAAGAAAATTTAATAAAATATTGATAAAATAGATTTTTGTAAAATAATAAGATCCTACCCCCACATTCCTAGTCACTTAAGTCAAGGCAGATGCAGAGATGTGTTTAATAAATCATTAACATGTCACAGGAAGTCAATGTCATGGATCAGTTTGTTGAAAGAAAAGCATGATTAAATATTGACAGCTCACATAAAACATACGGCGAATTATACTAATGTATAATTAATTATGGTTTCTGCCCAGGTGTAAACGGCAAAATGACAGAATTGCTAGACAGTTTCAAAATGAGGGAATTTGTTTTCCTTTAGAGAAACTCCCTATTGTCAATGTAACATTGTTCTATGCCTATCCCAAATAAACTTTGTATTGCATTTGCCTGTCATTCCAAAGTAAATTTTTTAATGGGGTGCATTAGATATTTAATAAATGAATAACTTTGAACAAATCATATGTTGTGTTTTTAATAATTTAAGAACAAAATAAGTAATAAATGGGATCATTATACATCGGTAAAATGATTTTTATTCACACTTTTAGAATATGAAACTTCTTGACTAATATCATAAGCCCATTCAAAGCATGGTAACACCTAATGCGAAAGAGAGTATAGAATCAAAAGAAAATCTAGTCCATTGAAGTACTATAGATGTCATTATTATATTATTTTCTCAAAGTAGAGAAAGGAATTTCAATGCAATTAATTAGTAATAACTAATTAAATTGATCATTTTTAGTGGGTTTCTGAGGGAATTTTTTGTACTTATTTAAATCAGTTCAACTTAAGTCCAAAATTTTGAAAAGCTTTTAGTTAGGAAGTTTCAGTAACAATAAAGATTTACTAATCTATAAACATGTTCATTTTCACAAGGTCAATTTGAAAAAAAACTCTAAATAATTGAATGATTTTGCTAAAAAATAGAACATTTAAGTACAAGAGTTGAAGAGCCTTGCGGGGTCATCCTAATTCGGAAATATATTTACATGCACACTTGCACACCCACCAAAAAAATTTTAAATATTAATTATACATCACGAAACGAAAACTTCAGAAAATATAGCAATTATATTATTTGAAAAACCATTAATAAACAAGAAAAATAGATCCGAAAACTAAATATATATTGTATACGACGAAGAAAAAACAGCGGTTAATGATCTTGAAATGACACATCATTCTGAAAAACACCATCTGCGCAACCATTACTGATAGAGGTTGGGTGGGAAATATTCGTCGAGATAAAAAAGGACAACGAATCAGATGGACATATTCATTTTACCTAAGACAAAAAAACTAACCAAAATTACATTCATGCCAATGCCCAAATTTTCAAACTCTCTGTGAAATTCAAGATCTATATTTGCGTTACTTTCTTAATTTTGGTTCACCAAAGGTTAGCAAAATTTACAGAAAGTCTCTAATGCTCTGACGTACGGTTTGAAAATAAATTGTATCATCCTAATGATTTCTGGAAGCTACATTCAGTGAAAAAATTACTAATGGGAAGCCCCTGAAATGTCATTAAAAACATTTCTCAATTCCTCAAAATAATCTATTGGCAAATGAGAAGTTAAAACCACAAGAAAACTTGTATGTTTTAGTGATGAAACTTTGTGTTTTTTTCTTTTCTAACAATTTTTGACTTAAGCTTCAGGAAAGAATTAAAATTTCTGCTTATAATGTCCTTTATATCTTGTAATAACTGTTCTTATCTTTATGAATATAATTCTTAAAATATTCCGTATTTTATATCATGAGAGTAGTTACAATAGTATATTTTCCGATCAATGCAAAAATTTTCAATAAATTTTAAATTTAATTTTAGAACAATTTTGCTTATACCTATGGATTTCAATTTTGAAAAATTTATATGAGGCACTAGGTCAAAAAAACAGTAATATTTTCATTAGTGCCAAATATATATTATTTCTTTTTAAAATATTTGAAAGATTCTTACAATATGAAATTGTAATCATTGTGTCTTTCAAATAATACTAGAAGACTAAAATTTTGCCGAGTAATAGGATTTATGGTTAGTATTTAGACTTTTTGGATGTGTACTATGTGAAAATTATTTTTAGAAAATTATTGTACTACAAAGTGGGTTATTTGAGTTGTTGTATTATATAACTGTAAATATAATTGGTAAAAGTTTACTTTTGAGAACTGTCCAATATAACAGTTCAATAACAATTGAACATAAAAAAAGCAAAACTGTAAGTGTTATAGAAGGAGATCAGATGTCGCAAGCCTGTCACAAGTCATAACAAAGTTCTTAGAAGAAACTTGCCACTTAGTAATATATATTTTGAAAAAATTTGTTTCATTTACAACTAATGTGAAAATAAGTTTGTAGGCACAATATTTTTATCTTCTGAAATTTTTATGTTGTTCCTCATTGGTCTCTTACAAAAAACCTAGTGTTTCATCATTCGTTCCATGCATTTAGGAGACTTTCTATTTGCTCTCATGTTTAAAAAAAGTATTTCGTAAGAACACAGTATCTAGGCAATCCAAGTACAAATTTTTATAAGCAAATGAACTTTCTTTATGTATTATGCATTGAAGCATGCAAATTTTTGAAATAAAAATTTATATTATTGTTATTTCTACAACAACTTTCACTTGCCCCCTTATTATTAAATTAGAAAGGAAGCAATGCCAAACTTATTGCTCTGGCTTCACAGTGTTAAGCACTATAAAGAGACATTAATAACACATATTGATCACTTGTAAATCCAGACATAAATTCAATAATTTAACTATAGACATTAAAACCACTTACATGCATAATTTTGATGAATGAATTCCACTTCTAATCCAATAATAGATCTTGTGGAATTAAATTATGAGGATAATGATCAATGCTTAGCATTTTGACCAGCGGGGCTCAAGTGTTGTGAATCTGGAAATTATTAAAGCTACTTGTGAAAGCAGGACAGATCGATAATCAGAAAGTATTACTTTGGATGTTTATCCTCGTTTTGATTTGTTAATCAGTTGTGTTAGAGCAGATTACGATAATGAAGAATAAAAGTAATTTTTCAAGTGAGAGTGTGATAAATTGAATACTTAAAAAGTAAGAGTGGTCATTGATTTTGATTTTGACACTCAACCAAACTCACCACAGTCATGCGTAAACGCATTCACCGACTTAAACGGTTTTGATGGAAAATGTTATTAAGAATATTCAAACAGACGGTAAAACTCACCACCTAATATTCTCATTTTCAACCAATCCGCTGTACTAACAAAAAAGTTTGGGTTTTAATAGTGAACTTCGAGATTAAAATGTCAACTGCCCTATCAACCTGCACTATTGGTAGCAAATCCACTTCCTTTCAATAAGTTATCAAGCAAATCTTTGATGTTCACCCAATTCTCCAATCATCAATGTCAATTTCATCCATTAATTGCTGTCGATTTTCTCGAGATTAGGCAACAAGGGCAATGAAAACATGAATTAGTACTTATGAGCTACAACTTTAACAATTCTGACATGCGCTCTCACAAGAACTAACCTTGTAATTTCAATACAAGTATTTTATTGAAAATATCAAATATTAATTGAGTTTGCAAAATATTGCAATTAAAAAATGTGGAAAATTAAAAATGTTGCATCGTTCTTTGCTTCCAAAATCAAAAATGATTAAATCAGTCAAATATTTTAAATATATGAAACAATTATTATACATAGATTTTTGCAAGTTTATATTGTTTATGTTTTGTTCAATAGTACAGTAATTGCACATTATAGAAATATATTACAAAATTAACATGTAATGCCTTACAATTAGTCTTAATAATTAAAGCAATGGGCTCGTGATAGCAATATGGCGACAGTAGAGTGATTGCTATCATCCAAACTAGGTTGTCTTAATATCTATTTTAATGTTTTTTTAAGTATTTAATTGTTTTTAAGTTAATTTTTGTATTGAGATAGATTTATTTGAGTAAATGGAAATCAATGATGATATCAAAGCAATTTCCTATTCTCATTAACTATATTACTATGAGTCAGACGTAGTCCAATTTTTGTGTTGTATTTTAAAATAATTCGATGTTAGTTTACACTCGTTCCCTTAATGCATAACATTTTCATCCCCATTAAATATTTTGTGTGTGACATTTAGAACAAATCCACAACTTCTAATCAAAACAATTAATATTTAACCCTTGTAGGTTAACTTTTAATATACAAGACTGGATTTATTTTTAAAAATTTTTTTAGTAAATTAATTTTTTATTATGAATAAGAAACTTAATTTCATAATTTTTTTATCTTATTTTTATATTTGAAAACCATTTTTGAATTCTATTATAATATATAGGAATAATTTCTGCGAAATTAAGCCATTGAATCTCAAACTGTAAGAAAATACGAAATATTTGTTTTGTAAAATTATTAATTTTTTTCATTCAAAAAATCTATTTGGGAACTCTTAGCACATATAAACAATTTCGTTACATTTTATTAAGTGATTTATATAAATGAAATTGTGTGCTGTGGTAGAATCTTGCACTACCACTATCACAAGGAAATGACTTTGGGCTATGCACATCTTTAAAAGATTTTTTTTCAAAATTATTTTTTTTTCTAGATATCATTCTCTTATATTTTAAACTAGAAATTAGATATTAAAATGTAATTTCTAAAGTACTATTTCAAGAGATTAATCATTTAAATGTAGTATTTCAAAGTAAAATTCTTTTGATTAATTGCATAGAATTTCAAGACATGATTTTTCTAAAAAACAAAGGATTTATTATGAGCGTAGTATGAGTGGAATTTAAACTCTTAGCAAAAAGTCAGTGTTTTCATTGAAAACTATTTAATACTATCAGCGAACTTCAGGCACCGGAAATACATATGCCACTAATAACTGCGAAGACATCTATCATTATATATGTCTTCCCATCTAAAGATTTACAAATTATTATAGATTTGGTGAAAATTGTTCAAATAGCTGGACTTGTGGTCTCTTCTTCTAAATTGACTCCAGTAATGAAGAATTTTTTTGTTACTGTGGAAATGTATAATGAAATTACAACAATTTTCAAGTAATCACTATCAAATTTTCATCATTATCTTCACATGCAGTAACTTAATGTTACTGAGGAAATATTTTCATCTTATTCGAATATTATTTACGCGTAGTAATAATTTTTCAACTAAATACTCGAATATTTTTAGAAATTTAATTTAATACTCTCAAAAATACTATTCAAGCAGACTTTCATCTATAATTATAGTGACAAACTACGCAAAAGAATTTCATTTGTAAAGGTATATCCAAAATCACGTGGATACGGTCACTGCATTAAGTTTAACAAGAAATTGACTTTATCTAATCCATCTAATCTTAGATGGTTATAGATAGCCTCTATGCCGTATCTTAGAACGAAATAAGTTTTTCAACAAATTAAAGTGATGTAAAGACCTCCATTAAGCAAATTTCATAACTTTCCTTTTCCAAACAGAGAAATATTTTAAAATTTTTATAGACTTCTTCATGTGATAAACAAATTTTGAGCACTCTCCGGATGACACGGGCTGTTATTATCGACTTAAATTACAAAAAACGTTCATATTAACACCCTTATTGTTATGCAAGAAAATTGTAATAGATAAACCCATTATAAAGTTGTAAATTTGCTATCATATTTATGTTATCTAAAGAAAAAAACAGTACAGCAAGAATGTAAATTTTTCCATGAACTGTTCCTTACAATTGAAAATAGCCTTTTATTTTGGCAAAACGGGTTTTCACGCAAACATTTATACAATTCGAATTAATTCAAGAAAAAATAAAGATTATGTTCTTACTTTTATTGATGCACATTAATTCTATCTTACTGCAACACAGTATGATTTTTAAGATACAAATAACATTGTAAATGTGTAGTCGTCCATGACATATTGGTAACTAGGTTGATATTTAGAGAAATCTGTAAGAAATTCCTAAAAGGGTTGGAAGTTGGACAAATGTTGTGTTTTTAAAACAGATTGAATTTCCTTCATTTAAACGGATTAGTTTTTCCTTAAGCATAGTACATTTGGTATATTTGAGAACTTTATCAAGAGCTGCTAGTATTGCGTTTAATGAATTAAAAATAACATACTTAAAAAAGATAGCAGTTTTTCTTATACATCGCAATTACAAAACTAAAAAATCGTTCACATCTATTCTATTTCTGCATTTGATTCTCAAAATTATAGATGTGAGTTGACCTTTCAAAAATGAGAAAACAATAAAAGTCAAAATCAATTTCAGAAACCACTTTTATTAGATTTATTTAAATAAACTGAATTTAAAACATGAAAAAGCAATTAAATTGAAAAATGCCATTTGTTTACAATTCCCAAACGTGCTTTTCAACATCAAGATAATTTTGTTTGATCAGCTTTTAATACTAATGCGCTTTATTTGAAGCAAGAGACACAATTTTAGTAATTGTTTACTAAACTTTAGGATTATATATATATATATATATACATAAATAATATATATATATATGTATACAAACACATATATATATATATAGCTAGTGCTAAATATAAGGTAAATATTTAGAGCCAATAAATGTAATGTACAAAAAATGTTTTCACAAGATTTATTCAAAATTTTTATATATGCATTATTTATTTAATCTGGACTACTTTCTTAATGCCAATTGGTGACTGACACTAAAAATATGGAAACATTTAAAATGGCACTAAATAGTATTTATCGTATTTTCTAAAGAGCTATATATATATATATATATATATATATAT
>CABFPE010000106.1:1008560-1019030 GCA_900660155.1 Hofstenia miamia
AATATATATATATATATATATATATATATATACATTGTTTTACTACCTGGTTGTAATTATGCTGCTGACGTGAGTTACATAACCGTCTCGCCATTGAACCTGAATTCTAAAAATCATCATGAGATCGAGGTAGCTACTGTCTGCATCATCAGTTGAGTTTTGAATCGTTTGTGACGAAGATGTTTTAGGGGTAGCACCAGTAAAAACCTTCGGATCAATCAAAGATAAGCTCGACTAAAAATTTTTTTAAGATTAGGTAAATAATTTTATATCTATTTTAACACAGTTTTTGAATAAATTTGAATTTTTTATGTATTAACGTGAACTAAGGAATTCAGTCATCATAACGCATTGAAGAAAACAATGATACTTTAGCGTTAATTAACAAGCGCGTGCAATCACTTAATTAAAAAATTATTAAAACGGTCTTTTACGTTCTCCCAAGTATGTGTGCAGTCAAGGATTAATCTTCATTTAAATTTCATTTCCGCATGTGTGAGACCAGTTAGGGCGTAAGCAAAGCAATTACGAAAACTAATTTATCAATAGCTTAATCACTATTTGATGTCAATTTTCCATTCATAGCAAATTTACGTTCTTGAATTGAAGTCGTATCGCAGCTAAGGGAAAATGTAAAAACTTCGAGCACGCAAGGTCAAAACAAATTTCAAATTTCACAAACTGTGAAGAAGAATTCGTCGTTATTATTTATTGATATGACCACATATCTTTGAATTATTTCTTTGCAAAAGTAAATTCTTCAAAATTGAATGGCACTAAATAAGTTGAATTGAACACTGAATTTCTAACTTCTTTAAAATTCGACTTAAAATATTTTTAATAAATATAAATGTTCATTATATTTCCTGTGAAAAAAAAATAGAGCTTGTCAACTGGATGTTTATCATATGTTTATACACAAAATGGGAATTGTAATTGATTGTGCAACGGCTTTATCAGAGATGTATACATACTAGTTTTCTATATATACATGTATATTAGGGTGTTCACTAATCTGAATATATATATATATATATATATATATATTTATAAATAGATTCCCGTTCTATAGCATATTTTGTTCACTTTTATACAAAAATATACATATTTCTTAAGAAATTCAGCTAGTGCTGATTACTTGAATTCTGGTGAGACATTACTATAAGAAATAATGTATTTCATTAAACCAAAAACATATTTATTTGAAATTTGAAACCATATCTAACGATAACGTTTCAATAGATTTAGAATGTGTTTCTCGAATAGCAAAATGGGCAAAAACCCTTTCACAGATAATATTGTTTAACACGGAAACAGCTTCATTGTGGTCTAGTTTGTGTTTTCGAAGTAGCTTTTGCAAAGATGGAATATTTAGAGAGTATTTATAAAGTCGAGAAAAATTCAGAGTCCCAGAATGCACTTCAAACCACAATGATGCCCAAATTTCATTAAATAAATTGCAGACTTCCATGAGTTTTTCACAGGGTTCTTCATTAATAATACAAGCTGATAAAACATAGAATGCTAACGTATTCCATCGAGCTTCATGTAAAGGTGGTAGCCTCTTGATGCTAAGGCTTTCAATATTTCCGTTGAAGACTTGCAATGTGCTAAACAACAGAGAATAATCACTTCGCTTCCTTGTGTCTGCAGAAAACAATAAAGGGTTCGGAAACCAGGACTAGACAAGTCAAACAGCTCAGCTTTAATAACTTTATGTTTGCTCTTTTGAACTAGCTTTAGATTTCTAATACACTTTCCAACTTTCAAACTAATGTTATAATCACCGTAAGAATGCGAATCTGATCACAAATTATAGTGTATCAAAATAGTCAACACCCTAATATATATACTGGGTGTCCCAGAAGTAGTCTAAGGGCTTAATTGGCTCTCATTTTGGAACAGTGTTGATAATTTCCACAAAACTTTTCTCAAATAATCTATTGCATATTTCATTTTGTTTGCAAATTGAATTTTTGAAATCGAAGAACTAATACTATGACTTTTCAAAGTAAAGGTAACTTTTCGAGCGATAACTGAGGAACAGCGTTCGAGTGCAAATAACGACTTTGAACGTCATGTTCGAGTTTGCCTCTATAACCAAAGAATAGTTACTGCAAACATTTTCATTTGCTATTTTCAGGTGCTTGTAATTTTAATAATGTTTTATAAAAGTTTTTTTTCTATTTTTAACGTACTTTTACTTTGAAAGGTCTTAGCTACAGCATTAGTTTTTCGATTTCAAAAATGGCATATTTATTGATTATTTGAGGAAAATTTTGTGGAAATTATCTATATATATATATANGGTTCTTCATTAATAATACAAGCTGATAAAACATAGAATGCTAACGTATTCCATCGAGCTTCATGTAAAGGTGGTAGCCTCTTGATGCTAAGGCTTTCAATATTTCCGTTGAAGACTTGTAATGCGCTAAACAACAGAAAATAATCACTTCGCTTCCTTGTCTGCAGAAAACAATAAAGGGTTCGGATGTTGCATGCAGTGAAGAAGAAGTCCATCCTCTTTGTTGAATTTTTCATGCACCGCTGTTACAAAACTGAAGTGCTTCATTAAAGGACTCTTTGACTTCAATTCAAACCAAAATAGAATAACCTTTCGCAAAGCTAAATCCAATACATGATAAACACAGAAAATCCAAGTAGGTGTATAACCAAGTTTTACAGACAAAAGAGTTACAGCTCCATTATTTTCTTTAGTTATGGCGACTTCTGTGCCAGTAATAATCTTATCAACTTTCACATTATGTTGCATTACTACATTGTAAACTGCATCTGCAACATCTGTCCCTTTTTTTGAAGCGATCTTACCAAAAAACACCAAATTTGAGTCTAGACGCACTGCAATTAATTCTTGTTTTTTCATACAGCTTTTCTTTACTCAGATCAAATTGTAAAACACGATTTTTAAGTACCATGAATTTATCATTAATTAACAAAGTTTTTTTTATGACGGCTTTGTAAATGCCTGATTTCGAAGGTGCGTTGTTCGCAAATATTTTCGACGCTTCTTGTGCAGTAGCTAGTGAAGACTGCGAATTTATTATTAATTCCGCCGACTTTTTCGTAGAAAATCTTTGTTTTTTTAGTATGAGTTAATGGTCATCTTCGTACTCAAATTCAGATCCTGAATCATTCGAAAAACACTCTTTTTCATCATTAATATTCTCAACAGTCTAGAATCTCTCTTTGTTGTTGTCTCTTCTGATCCGCTTTCTTGATTTTGTTTCACGAACCTCAACATCTGTTTCTCTCTCTCCAAGGTACATTTTACGATCACATTTTTTATCGCAAAGAAATTTTAACTCCCAAGCTTTTCTCTCATTATTCAAAAAACGATTCTTATTTAGTGCTTCTTTAGTCAAACAACTGAAGCTTAATAACTTTATGCTTGCTGTTTTGAAATAACTTTAAATTTCTAATGCACTTTCCAACTTTCAGCTTAATGTTGGTCTGATGAAGCAATGTGAAATATGTCTTCTTCCATATGTCGGTGACTTCCTTCACTAGATTGTTCACAATGTCATTTTGAGGCATTTTAGGATTACAATGTCTGATGGAGTTGTATCTGCATAGCACATCTACATTTGTAGGAAGTTGTATTTTATTAAACTTGAAATCCTTAAAGTTCTTTTGTAACACATTGCTCTAGCAGGTTTTTCGCGTTTCCATCTAAATGAGTAAATAATTAAAAATCAACAAAATTAGGAAATTGTCAACGATAATAAGAAAATATTTTTTTATGTTTTTGAACACTTTAATTTGCAAGCAGTTTAACTCACACCTTGCGATGGCGCCAGCTGAATATCACTTCAATTTGTCCCAAACTTTCAAACTAATGTTATAATCACCGTAAGAATGGGAATCTGATCACAAATTATAATGTATCAAAATAGTCAATACCCTAATGTATATGCTGGGTGTCCCAGAAGTAGTCTAAGGGCTTAATTGGCTCTCATTTTGGAACAGTGTTGATAATTTCCACAAAACTTTTCTCAAATAATCTATTGCATATTTCATTTTGTTTGCAAATTGAATTTTTGAAATCGAAGAACTAATACTATGACTTTTCAAAGTAAAGGTAACTTTTCGAGCGATAACTGAGGAACAGCGTTCGAGCACGACTTTGAACGTCATGTTCGAGTTTGCCTCTATAACCATAGAATAGTTACTGCAAACATTTTCATTTGCTATTTTCAGGTGCTTGTAATTTTAATAATGTTTTATAAAAGTTTTTTTTCTATTTTTAACGTACTTTTACTTTGAAAGGTCTTAGCTACAGCATTAGTTTTTCGATTTCAAAAATGGCATATTTATTGATTATTTGAGGAAAATTTTGTGGAATATATATATATATATATATAAGTATCTATATATATATATAACGATATATATATATATAGATCTATAAATTACAAAACGAATATATCTTACATGCGGACCAGAGTCAATCGTGTAACCAAAAAATTTAATCGAAGTTTCCTAGTTCAGTAAGTTGCGAACAAGAACAAGGCTAGAGCAAGACTCAAATTTTTTGCTTGAAAACAGTTTTTATTAATTTGCAATCCGGAGCAACATCAGGTCAAATGATGACATTCCAACTGACCGCGACGTTTCTGATGTACATAATTTAATTTACTTATGCTTTTTAGGTTACTTGAAGATTCGCGAAAGGAAGTACAATATAACATGTGCTCAAATTGCAGACGGAACGTATATATATATATATATATTTTTCCAAGCCTTAGAGCATATCTCATTTTGACTGGGAGCAATATATGCTAGAAGAGATAAACGACAATATATTCAAATGTTGCAGCTAATAACCGAGATAATCATAATTTTATAGTTGTTAAACCAGCGTGGGTTTGTACTTAACTTGTCCAGTTAGTGTATTTTAATAGCGATGAAAACAATATTCAATACCGACTGGCTGCAGCAACTAATAACTACACCATAAAGTCCGCCAGATATAGAAAAGAAAAGAAAGTAGCAAGGCAGGTTATTATAATACAATGATCAAAACTATTGTAAAAACCCGTGCTATATTGTTGCAGCTTAATCTCAATAAAATTTGACATAGAAAATTTTCTGTAGTCGCAAAAAAATTACTTTTATTAAATTTGCCAAATATTTGGTAAATTTCAAATTATTATTTATTACCAGCAATTATTTATAAGATTCAGTGGCAACAAAGATCATGCAGAAAATTATTTAGAACGCTTAATGATGCCTGACAATAACTTCATCAAGAGGCATGACCAAAGTGATTTATTGAGTGATTTGATATCCCGATGCATTAAGTAAATGGCATTCCTAACTTTCTCAAGCTGACCTATAGAATTTTGGTAAAAATTGTTTCTATCTCACGTCAAATTAATATAATAAAATATTCTTATTCCACTTACATTAGATAAATATTTTTGAAAGAATCAAAATAGGTGAATAACATTTATACTAAAAAAAGATTTAAGTGAGCTCCTTAGATTTTTCAAAATATTTTCTTCATTTAAACTTTTCTCATGTCCACTAAGCATTTCAACCAAACGCAAGCCTAATGATACATGTCGCATGATCTTCTTGTACTGACTTACAATTAACCGTTCAAGTCTGTGCTCATTGATTGTACATCACCCATTTTTTCAGATTGTTTTCTGCATACGAATAATTGGTTTGCATTTTTTAAAGACATGTAATTTCATTTACCAAATCACATTTTATTCATGCATGGTATCCAAAGAAGACTCAGGTGTTTGCTGTAAATTTGCAAGGAAGTTTGACCATAATAAGTGATTGGTACAACATTTAAGTATACCAGGAAATATTAAATGTCATTTAATTAATAAATTCCAAGAATTTTATTAGCAGACAGTACTGTATTTTAACAAAATTGCAAATGTGAAATTTGCATATTTCTTTTTACAATTCTTTTCAATGTCGAATTCCCGTTGGTAGCTTGACCGATAGAATTTTTACCCCATTAAATGTCATGGATCAAAACGTCTGTTTCAATCCGCAATATATTTTTAAAAAAAACGTTTGCTTAATTTTAAATATACATTTGTAAATTAATGAATATACAACATTCGTAGTTTAAGAGGAATGTTGTATATTTATGTAACTTAATACTTTAAATTAGTTTAAAGCAACAGATGTGTGACTAATTATATAAAATGTAAATTTTAGCCCAACCCACAAAGCATTTGTTTTCATTATTAAGCATGTTTACTATAATTACTGCATTTAAAATGAGCGTCAAATTTATTGTAATTATATAAGCCATCCCATTGCTGCCATCTATCATCCAATTTGAAAACAAAATGAATAAAATTTATTTCATTAAGATAATAACATCTTAATTAAAATGTCTGCTCCAAAATGTCTTTTGTCTTTGCTCACAAATACTTTATAAATCTTAAATACATTAACTGTGTGTATTTCACAATATTAAATTTTAATCACATTTTGAAAATGCTGAAATTGGCATAGTAAAATGTTGATGGCTATATAAGAAAACTATATTTCCGTGCTCATTGAAAATATTTTTTAATGAAAAAGTTTATTAAGTTATTTTGCTTTGTCTGGTGATCATGGCCTTGATTAAAGCAAATCAATAATAAATAAATCACTATCTGGAAAAATACTTTTTAAGAATTTTGATTAGTTTTGATTAACCTTCTTAATTAAAGCTTAAGAATCAGTAAAGTTCAGAATAAAGAGATTATTAAAAATGTCTGCTATCTTGCAAATTGCAAATTCTAAATTTTCTATATATCGGTAATACACATACATATATATATATATATCTATATATATATATATATATATTTAATTACTATTTTTTCATATTAACTCTAGGTACATATTAACGCTGGTACAAATTTCGCCTCAATGCTATACATATATGGCTGATGGAAACGTTGATAATTACACACGAAAATCTACATCTTGAAAAATTTTGACAATGCTGCTGTGGCCACAAAATTTTTTTCAGCTCCAAATATTAAATCGTTTTTTGCTTCCCATTTTGATTGATACGCATTTGAAATTTTTAACATTATGGATGTCTTAATTAACACATCCTATTCAAAATATCTCACCTATTATGTAAACTGCCAATACTATGGCAAGAAAATCAACGTAACACGAAGTATATATATATTTATATATATATATACTTATACATATACTGCATGCGTGTTTCCATAAATCACCACGCGACATCTTCAGTGTACATTTTAAATTATTTTGAGCGAATTAATGGCAAATCTGCAATTATCTGTTGATTATTGGAAATTTCTTTTTATATTGCAATCCTTAAATGGCACTTTAGCAAACTACATTTAAATGTCTTGGTTAATGGGGAATAGTGAATAACAATATCTTGGATTACAAAGATCCACGAGTAAATACTGTGAATGTGATTTATTGATTTCTATTATGCTATATTTCAATTATTTATTTATATCAGTATTTAACATATTTAAATATATTTAAACATTTTTATCTGTACTTTTACATATGTAACGGTATATAATTCTTTCCTATGGGACTCAAACTATGTTTCCTGCAGGAAACTCTCAGTTAAATGTGCTATATCACCATTAAGGTATTTGTAATAGCTCCCAATATTAAATAGATTTTTCTAAGTAAGTTAATTATGCAAAATTTGAAAAGAACATGCAAGCATCAAGTAAGTTAGCTTTGAATTACCTAAGAAACTATTAACTTAAATTATATATATATATATATATATATAAAGTGGTTATTTAACACTATTCTTATTTCCTCAAATTATTAATTAACTAGCCTCGTAAAAGGATTCTGAGACTTAGGAATATTTTGAAAATTATGGAATTTATTGATATATCAGTTTTATTCAATTTAATTCAAAGATCGCAAATAATAAATGTAGACCAAATATAATAAAATCTAATCTTCAGAGCATGCACATTTGCAATATATACCAATGCTCTGCAGATTTTAGAGATTGATATAACTGAATTTAGTTGAAGTAAATTATTCACAATTGAAAATAATTAATTCCTCAAAAGAATCCAGACTATTCCCATTTTATGTGAGACGTTTAGTACCAAATGAACAAGTAAGTCCTCTACCTAAAGAACTTAGAGCTACAAAATGAATGCTTAAGGCCAATCAGCATTGTTATTACTTCAATTTCCAGTTAGGGACTCGTAATGGTGTCTAACATCATTATTTCTGAAAATGTATAGTGCATGTATAGATATTATTTCAGAGCATCATAATTCAAGCACTGTGGTATAAACATTTTAAATAGAATATAATTTTATATTGATTTAGAAAGCTTGAATATTATATTATTTAATCAATTTTAGGACACTTCATTCTTGTTCATAAAAATGGTATATTTTGAATTGGTCAGATAGTTTATATCTATATATTTTTACTACTACAATATTAACCCTGCAATTAATCAGTTTATTGGCCATTGTATGTTAAATTTATTTCAAAATTTTCCTTAATCAATAGCTTTGCTTAGTCAATTGACATATTCGTATAAAAGGACTTTTTAGGAATTCTGGTGCTCTTGAAATCCAAAATATTTATTATTTTTACTAACCTGAATACATGCAGAAATACTAATTTGTTGGAAGACGATTATCAGTCAAAATCCTATTGGAAAACAATGCTAGAGCAATGAATGGAGATACTATTTTATGAGATATACGAAATCAATAAAGCTTGTGAACAAATTCTAAAGAAATTATGTATATATATATACAACTCTTATATATATATATATATATATATANTCATATTTAGAAGACAGACTGCAATGTGTGAACATAAATGGAATTTTATCTTCTAAACAAAAATGAAACTATTGGTATAACACAGTGGAGTATATTGGGCTCTTTATTAATTATAATTTTTTTCAATGATATTACAAATTTCATTAAAAATATGTGCTGGATTTTGGCGGTTTCAATTTTATGATAATCAATATTATGATATTCAAAGTCAAATAGATTAAATGCCTGGTGTAAAATAAATATAATGAAATTTAATGCGAATAAGTCAAATATGAGTTGCTTCAGAAAATCACAAAACAATTTCGTTGTTTATTATATTAATGAAGTTTTAAAACGACAAGCTAATAGCATCAAAGATCTTGGCATATAAATTAATAAAAATTTGAAATAGAAATATCACGAAGAATATACTGCATCCCTATCTTATTTCTATGAAGAAACGTTCCATTTTTATCTCCAAAGATTCAGTTATATAAAAGTTTTATATTATTATTTATATTATGCGGTTCGCAAATTTGTTATCCATTAAAAACTGGCTTAAATCAATAAAAATATAGAATTTCAGCTATTGGACTTAATATTATCCATGTATAATAAACTTCTAAATAATTAATACAACATTGGTCCATATGATTATATAAAACTTATTTGAAAGAAAGCCGGTTTTAGAACTTATGGAAAATCAATACTGCAATTTCGAAAAATGATTAAATCAATATCATCATCAAATTATTCTTGCAGAATGCATTTAACATCGACGTATTTCCAAGACCAAGCTATTTCAAATGTGTAATATATAAACCTAACTTTAATGCTAGCAACATATATCCATTATTCTTATTCTGTGTGTAAATGTCGTGTGTCTAAATCACTTTTTATTAAATTATATGATGTAATATTAATGCTTTCAAAAGTAGCATTTAATCTTCAGAAACTCAACTGTGGCCATTTCAGTATATACACTTTTTGTTAAATTTTAGTTATTTTTGTATTTAAAATTGTAATGTAAGTCAGTCAGTAGTAGTAGTAATATATATATTATATATATTTTATATCTATATATATATATATATATATATATATATATATATATATATACATTAAGTAAATGTTGAAATTTGTATATATACACAGCTGAAAATTTGATTAAACAGCTTTCAAATTAAATGGTTTAGAAAAGATAGTTGCGTAAGTAAAATGTTTGCCTCTCTGTTAATTTGTTAAATTCGCTGGTAAATTTTAGTAAAAATATAAGTACAACATTAATAAAACAATGTATTTATTTGTGAAGTAAAAATATTTAGATTTGAAAATATTGCTGGTTTTCAAATTGCAGGAAAATGCATCTTAAAATTACAAAGAATTCCTTTTATAAAATATAAACTGTCTTGACACAAATGTTATTGAATAAATATATTTTTTCAAATGACAAGAAATTTTGACACGAAAAATCGTCTGTAATATATTTATTGTCTGATAATTATTTAAAATGGTTTAAATTAACATAAATTTGCTTACGATGAGGAAATAAATTAAAATCTACTATTAATTGAAGTAATTAATGTTAATTTAACCACAAAGAAGAATATTGAGTCCAATCCAACTACCAGTTTTCTGGTATTTGATTAAAGCATGCTATTCAATATATATATAT
>CABFPE010000106.1:1023431-1035012 GCA_900660155.1 Hofstenia miamia
ATATATATATATATATATATATATATATATGTATATATATATATATATATATATATATATATATATATATAATAGTGCCCAAAAATTTATTTTGTATTTAAAGTATTTTGAACGGCTGAAAATCCCTACGAATTTTAGGAAAAGCCTGTGCAAGACCATTATGTGAGTGTTTGGTGTGGTAACTCTTGCACAAGTATCATTCGTCTTCAATGAAGCCATCAATTCAGAACGATACTGAAGTAAATAATGGAATCGTTCACCTCCGGGTTTTCCCTACAAGAGCTTTTAGAAGGATGGTTCCTTTGAAAACAGCGTAACATCTCAAGAGCTTTGGTCTGTTCTGTGATGGGAATTTTCTATTGGGTGCTTTGAAGGAAAATGTTTTCCCTTGGAATCCACACAACGCTATGGAACTTCAAACAGCGATAATAACAAATATTGAACAAAATTATTTTTAAACTTTAAAGGTGGATTTCTCAAACATAGAAAAACACTTGAAAGTCTGTGTAGAATTCGAAAGCGGTATTTCCCTCATCGCTGCAACGATTTGTTAAGTAAATTTCTGTGAATATACTTCAAGTGATTTTTCGGACACCCTGTACATATATATATATATATATATATATATATATATATGCACAATTTTTCTAAGGCTCTCAAATGAGTTCGAATTGATAAATAGCCCTATTTTTATAAGCATGGATGCATGAAATTATTTATTCAAACAATAATTGTGTATTTTGGTTTTTTAATAATAATGATTAGCACACGTGTATTCGTTTATGTAAACACAAATTTTTGAACCAGTGAATTTCCAAAACATTGTGAATAAATGAAAATTTTTGACTCAATGTTAAATTATTGTAAGTCAGAGACTTACAATTCCAAATTGTGGTGATCAAAATCATAATTCAATGTGATATGATAAAATTGGAGCATCCTAGATATCTATATTAGAATATTAAGCAACAATATAATGTTTCAACATAAATTAAAACATCACTTTTATATAATCAAAGCAATATATGTGTTTCTTAAAATTGTATGCGTGGGGTAATTTTTGTTTCAAACTTTTTGTTTTTGTGTGGTTCAATTGTTTTTTCATTGTTTTAAGCTTCCTAATTAAAATTACAATATAGTAAACAATATTTATTTTTAGTCATTTTCAATATTTAGCATTTCCGTTTAATAATATAACAAAGAAACATTAATTAGCACGATGTGTAATTAGTCTTTGTGAACTTTAGATTATATATTAAAGCATGATTCTTTTAATTACATTCAAACTGAGTATGGCATTTTCTCCGATATACGCTATAGATTTCCAATTTTCGTACGTATTTTATCAATATGCTAATTGCGACATTCTTTATACTTTTTGGACAAGCGATTTGTTCCTAATAGACGCAAAAAACCAATTATATTTGTTAACTGATTTATGTGAGTTCTAAAAAATGCCTAATCCAAATTTTTGTTACTTATCAAGTTTTAAGTAAACACCAAAAGAATAATTTCATTTCTTGGAAAAATGCAGTATTACATGACTCCTTAGTCAATAATCTTGCAAACCCTGTAAATAGTCTTTTAAAACTGATCACGCTACGCTGATTTACTAACTCTTTTTGAAAATATTCTTATGAGATCCAAAGATCCTTACTAGATAACACCCAAAATGATGTCAGTTATCACTAAACAAAAAAGTTAAAACAAAAACATAATGACGTTAAGGAAATATCCAGGAAAATTGACTAGCTAATATATGCTGCTAAATTTTTAAATGATGTAAAATCCGGTTTTAAGAAGTTTTGGTAAGATTTAGACAAATGTATGACACAGAAAAATATATATTGTGTAGACATTAAAGAGGCTAACTTTTATTTTGCTAATCTTAACTAATTATGAAGAATCTAATTTTGATTTTAATGATAATTGAGATTTAATAAAACTAAAATATGGTTTTTGACAGATAAATCTAAGCTGTAATGTTATCATGTATGCCAAAAATTTTTGACAAATTCATTTGCTCTTTGCTACTAAGTTAATGATGAAATATTGGATATTTTCCAAATTTAGACTTTTAACTATGTAATTTTAAAGGAAGATAGAATATGCCCAACTTTTTTCGTTGGCATCAAATTTCCGTTGTATTCGAACCTTCCTTAATTTAATCAGAAACTGTTATGTAGATTACGTAGACCGGAAGCAAAGCAAATTTAGACATAAGTGATATCCTTGAGGTAATTTTTTAAAGTTCTTAAAACGGTTTTTACCATCTTATGTGGAAATTTATCAGTACTGACCACCGGATCGGATCCTAATTTTATTACACAGGTCAAAACCGGTCACTTTCAGATGTGTCTCCGGTCATACTGTTCTGGGAGTTCCTCAAATCTCAAGCTGCAAAAGCTCATGAAAATTACCATAATAAAAGTTGTGCGAAAACGTAGATCACATATACAATTTAGCTACGTAGGTCAAGTTGTCTTTTTTGAATCATTACAATTGGAAAATGTAAGTTCCATTGAATATTGAAAGTCCATTTTGGACCCCAGCCACAATTTTGAGCACTGCAGCTAAAAGTCTAAATATTATTCAATAAGATTTAATAACTTTTACCGGAATATGTACCTCTGTAGTTGTATAGATTTCTAATTGAAATGTTGCTTAATTTCCCCAATTTTTGCATTTCTCTTATTAGGGTCTAATATCGCTCAAAAAATCTAAAAATGTAGTTGTACTGTCAAAACAGCATTTGGGAAAAATATCTGTGATGTGAAAAGAAAAACCTGCTGATTATGGACTTTGACAAATGCAAAGAAGAGTGTGGCCACTTGTGACCTGATTACCCAAGAATACAGCTGTGCAAGGAGAAAATCTTGGTAATATAATATATTTAGTAAATATTGAATTTCACATGCTTTAGATACTTTTTCTATCTATTTATGGACATAATAAATGGCCGCTGTATGATCAATGCACCTTTTCTCTTGGTTGATTATAAAAATCCTCTCATTTTTCACACAGATTACTTCAAAAAATTTGCCTTATATTTTTATTTCTTGCCTCATGTCCAAGAAAGACTTAGTAAAACATTACAGCTTCATTCACAGATCACTGGGTGCAAGAAGAATTTTAGTGTTTATGCTGCTAAAGAAATGTTATCTGGAAAGTTTTGAAAAATTCTAGCTAAATATACAGCAAAACTTAGGAGCTTTGATATTCAATGTTTCAACATGATTCAAAGATGTGAGCAATTCAAGAACAAAGCAGCTGGAAATGCAAGTCGTTGGTGTCGAAGCAGCACTGCCGTGTCGAAATTAGTGTCACATACTTAAATTGTATTTATCCTTAACAATAAATCAAACTGAAACTGAAAATTAAATATTATAAATTGATTTTATATGGATCTTTTTTGGACCTCTGTTGGATTGTTAGGTTTTTCGAATAAGTTGGGTATTTAAGGACTAAAGGCACAAACCAATAAGATCCTATAATTCATTATTAGATTATATTTTCATAATAAACTTCACGCTTAACTAACTAAAAGTGGCGGAATTTTTACCTTGATCAGATTACTTTGATTTACGAATCACAACGGGTTTCAAGCATTGTTTATTAATTAGGCCGTAAAATTAAGATTCAAAATCATCACCATCGATGTTGGGAAGCAATCACAGCGTTCTATTAATTACTAAAATCTATCATGGAATATGATTATTTAAATAGCATTACCAATATTCAAACAAAAACCATTTATTGAAACTTGCAGCATTTAAAGCATTTGGTGATTAGTTTCGATTTTTTCGTTTGTGCCTTTAAGTGACATATTAGATATTTAGTGTTAATCCGATAATTCAACTGCCTATTCGTTCATTACACATACTTTCAACTGTACAAATGCACTATGTAATGAGAAAAACGGACCGGAAGCAGCACTGCCTGTCACAACCGGTCAAAAAGAGAATTGAACCAATAAATAAATTAACAGTGAAACCATGTAAAGCGGTAAAAACCGGTACACTATAAGGTGGGACCGGTCAAAGACGATACTCACATTAGAGTGACCTGGGTACCGGACCGGTCAACACCGGTCACCGGTGAGGAGGTGACCGGAACCAGACAGGACATGGCACCAATTGAGGGTACCGCTTCCCTCTCTGGTACGCACTCTAGATCAGGATACGAAGTATGAAATGATATTAAATAGGCAAGGAAAAAGCATGGAAATAAGGATGTTACTAAAATATAGAAAGGTCTGTAACGGCAAAAATTGATACTGCTTTATAAAAATATAGTTTTATTCTTATTATATGTTACAATTATATTATAAAAAATTCTTACATGTATGTGATATCACTTAGATATCAAAATTATTTCAATAATAAGCATGGCAAATTAGAATTATTAAAAAATATCGAGAAAAGTATTATATTATATATTAAGTACTCAAACTGACACTTTTTTAAGAATTGCGGAAATTCCAGGAATGCTTGTTGAATTCGTTTTGAAAGCAACTACGACCCTAATTTTAGTGATATTCCTTAGTAATTAGCACAATCAAATGGATGTGCAGATGACTGTGATTAATCATCCTCCAAAATGCATCTAAATCACGTAGTTAGAATGTTAATTATAATGTTCATGGAGCCAGACAGCATTACTAGATGTTGATTAAAACAATTTTTTTAGCAATATTATTGTTCATTTGACCTTTGACTTCACTTGAATAAGCATAACTTTCCAGTCTGAATTATCATAATTTTAGCAAATGCGATATATTCTATATCGAGTATTATTATATGCCTTTACACTTCAACTTGGTTAGAGCTAATGAAATGAAAGTTAATGAAAATATATTTAAGTTTCTGGCCATATAATCAGTTGAAGGTCTTGCTTTGCACGCACAATATCTCAGCAAGTCGCTTACTAATTCCATTGAAATTAAAAACTTGGATTTACATGTTTCCCCATTCGTTATCTTGGAGAAATCAAATTTCATATAAACTAATTGGTCACCAAATATTTATGTATGTTAAACATTTAATTCACCCAATGTATTCAAGCTTCAACTATTCAAAACCATAATTCATTCTCTGTCACTGAATGCGTTTGGTGTGTTTCAGCGGAAAATATTTGAAAAAAAACTAAAGAAATTTCAAAAATGAATTAATTCTATTAATGGTTACACAACTTGTCTAAATAATCTGCGTTTATTGCCTATCGCTTTACATATCACTATGGTCTCACAATCGAACTGAATTAAGATCTTCTTCATTGCTACTTTTCCGAGTCAGTCATTAAAGAAAAACAAAGAGGAACTATTTTCATCGAGGAGTAATACAAAGTGACATCCATTATTGTTTAAAAGAAAATTCTACCAGTCCAGTCATTTTGGATCAATTGGTATTTGATATTAGGCTATTCCATTCATTTTTGAAAATTCAATTTCTCAAAGTTAAATAATATAGTAAGGATTACAAAGTCAAATGTAAGCAAAAATATTTCAGGTTTTTTCGGATTTCCCTTAGATCTAAATGGTGATAACTTCCGCCTTTGGAATAGATCATAGCATAAAAACAGCAGTGGAAATTTAACAGTAAGGTACTGCTACTACTACTATATATACATACCTACTTCAGTACCTATATCAAAATCATTTCATAGTTAGCTTACTAAAGTTCCAAATCAAAATTCTCTACAAGTAGTTTTTTACAATCAGTTTATTCTGCTTCCCAGGTTGCTAATTACCAATTCAAACACGTGTTCTTGAAATTTGACTATTCTTAGACATTTTTTCATTGTTCAACTTAGATAGATTGACAATAATATTAGTATAGCAATTCAATGTAACTTTATTAATTTATGGGTGCTATGAAGTAATTCATTGCTCTTATATTTTCAAGATTTCCTGGAAATGTCATTGGGAAATTTTATTAAAAAATTCACTTATAACAAAAATCATGAGTTAGACCATAAATAAGACGTCAGAAAACCTAGCATTTCTGCTGTTTCATAAAATGAACCTCAAAGTACACCTTGTTTGATGAATTAACCTAAATTTTCGAGGAAAATGCCAAATTCTGCATTATTTTCTAATACCATAATATAGATTTCTTCTAGATAGCTTTAGATACTATTGTAGTATTTCGTCGATGAATGAGAAGATATTTCTGTCCAGACGATTGAACAATGTAAAATTCTTAAGAATGCAATTCATTTTAATTTTGAAACAGAACCGAGAATCGCAATTTATTCTGCAATAAAATATTTTAAAAAAATAGCAGAATGTAGTATTTGCAGTGTAGATTGTTTATTAGAAAAATCCTTAAAATACAGAGCCTGGTGAAGTAGACATCTGGATTGTTGTATAACTTGTTGAAAAAAATGAGACTGTAGGAGACTTGCTTTTCGTTAATATCTTTTTTGTGTTGGCCTGATAACTATTTGTAGTACAGATACAAACAATGGGTTTTACAAATACCCAGCCAAAATACCGGCTTCGTTCGTGTCCCGAACAAACGAGAACAGTAGAATTTCTGCATCATTGCGTTCTAGATTTTTAAACACAGCATCAAGCATGCCAAAAACAACCTTCTACAGAAACTTTAAAATTTAGAAAATGGCTATCCTGTGAAAATTTCGGAATATGAAAAGCACAAGACATCAAACATAGCTTCAAAAATCCAATTTTCTTTTTACGGGACAGTTCAAATGCTTACAGAAATGTCTGGAATTTCTGTTCACCATTCACGGGTGTATAATCATTAACAAATTCTGTCCAAAAGTTACGGTTTGGGTGCATGGTCATATTCACAATTATTTTTGAAAATTATTCTGAATGAACGATTATCAGTAAAATATATTGCGAAACTGTATTGGAGTTTGCTCCAAATGCAAATGCTTTGTGCCCCAAGAGCTGGATATCGGAGCAAGATGAGGCAACCCTTCATACTTTCCGCGAAAAACGATGTTCAAATTCTGCAGTGACCACCAAATTTTCCAAATATCAATCTGGTTGAAGACGTTTGGATATTTTCAAAAACTTTGTGGAAAACAAAAATCTACTTACAATGCGACATTGGTAAAAAAAAAAACTCCCAGGATCGCTGGTCATTCGTAGATATTTGATGAACTGTATTTCTCGGTTATGAAAGGCGAGATCTCAATCCAAAGTGATCTTGAAGGAATTGTAATGCATATGAGGATGGTAGGTTCGAAACTAATGAGTTAATTGATATAGGAAATGAAGAAGTGAATGCAATGTGAATGAACTTCCTCAAATAACAAGCGACGAGGTAATTTGCAACACCAGAACATTTCAATTCTATTATTTAGGATGGAAATCAAGTTGAAGTCAAACTACTTAAAAATTTTGGCGATGCTATTGCAATAACTGCAAAAAGTTGTTTGAAACATCATCATTTTGAACGAATGTATTTCATCTCAATCAAAGTTCTTTCGAATAAATTTTGATTTTTGGTGTATTATTCTCCATAGGACACTTGCTGTTACGTTCCCGAGGAGGTGTACTAAATTGAAGTTTGACTGTACTCCCACATTTCTGTTTGTAAATATGATTGTATATATTAAATTTCCCCGACTCCTATTTTTGGCGACAAATATAAAATTCTGCTTTTAATTGAAAAAATGTATCACTGAAGACTACATCTTCTTACTTTCTCCAAACTTTATGTAAAATTTTCAGGATTTTTAATTCGATTTCAGCCTCCTTGAGAAAATTTATATACCTTAAATGTTTATAACAATCTCATTTCAATATCAATTCCACAACATATTCTTGATATAAACTTCATATATATATCCACAAGATTAAACATGCTAAGAATGTATGCTTAAATATATCAATAAGAATCAGCTTTTCACCCACAAATATTAAAACTTTAAGATTTTTAACGTAGTCTTCATCGAGAGCATACCATCATAATTCATTCCTATTAAAAATGACACATTTATTTTTGTGTCAGTCCATGACAAAAATCAGTATGCTGCATTAAAAAAGGCAGTTTGAGACAGATGTTTGGTGGAGTGTGGATGTATTTTCCTGGGAATCAGCTAAACAGCAAAGAAGTTTGGACAAAACACGGTTTTGAAGAATACTAATAAACTAGTCTACTAAAATACTGCACTCCGTTCTAATTATATCTAAAAATCATAACATATCTTAAAGATCAACGTCGGATCAACTTCCTACACATTGTACATGTATAAATGTTGTCTGTAATAAGATGTTAAAGATAAGTTCAATTTTGTAGCAATTGATCAAATAGGTTTTAATTTAACCACTATATTATATTTGTATTGTGTCGACAAGTAATAAGAATGCATTATGTTAAACAAAGAGTTCAGAAGTCAGTGAAGAGTAATATTCGTTTTCCCTGCACAGTTTACAGACATCTCCAGTTTACACATCAAGCTCCTTGTTTGGAATTTGCTGCAGAAAATAAACAGAAAATAATATCTTTCAATCATTTCAAAATGGTGAACCAGCCAAACTCTGGAGAACCATAGATTCTTGTTTTCACAATCAACAAAATGGTGAGCCACTTCAGGGCGTTGTTTTGGAACAATTTTATATTAATATTAAGATCATCGCATCTAGTAGAGATAAAATTCACAATTATAAGATGTGTAAACAAAGAAAAGTTCAATTTGAACTATGAACTAATCAGAAACCACAAAGTTGCATTCAGGGTCTATACATGGACCCAGAGAATTTAGGCTCAAATCCAATTTTAAACAATTTAGTCATTTGTGCCAAAAATATCTCTAATTTTTCTGTTTGTTAGACCAAAATAGGGCATGTTAGGAATCCATAATACAATTTAAGCACTGAAATTAAAACAACTTTACATTTAATTATATCTTTAAACATGTATTTTATATATCATATAGCAAGCACTGCATTTTTGTTAGTTTGAGTGCAGTATTGCAGTAACATGTTAACATGTCCATCTCTGCATGCAACCTTTTGGGCTTTTCAATAGTTAAGTGTAATATATTAGTAATTTAAATATTAAAGCAGCAAATATTTGGGACTGTTATTATCTCTCTTGTGTATAAAACTCTCCATAGAATTGATCAAGATTTAATAAAAATAATTAATGTTTCATTGCCATTCTTGCAAACCACTTCAATGCTTATTTTACCATGAATATTAATAGGGATGCGGAACGATTACAGAAGTAAAAAATTAATAATAATACATGTATTTCGTACGCAGATCTTATGTAAATGACGACCAATTAGGCGCCAGTGGAATTGTAATTCAGCCCAATGACATCGAAATTGTTTAGTATTCCCTTTCAACGCAATTGCTCAAATATTGTTTTTAATTATCCTTTCTGCACTCGCTTACGAGATTAGATTCTAAATTGATACGAATTTAGCAAAAAAATTACTTGTCTTACCGCTTTATGATTTCGCATCGTTGTTTTGATGCACTTCTCTCTAAGAATTACCAAACTAAATTCCATTGATGCTTATCAGATATCCATTTGAGATCACCAAACAAAAATTTTTTATTTTGTAAACACTAAAAACTTAATATAACTATGCACCCAAAATCTATATTTTTCGAGTAGGAAGTGGGTAATGTCTTTCAAGGATGTTAAATTGAATCTATGAGTTCCTCAATAAAAACAATATGTTCATTGCTTACGCATCCAAAATCAGAAATCATCACAATATAGAAAGTGTCTCTTAATTTACATACGCTCTATAATTATTTTTTGTCGACACACCTCAACAAGGCTTGGCGGTTTATCTACAGAAAGAAATAGTTAGTTACGATGAGATATTCGACCTTTCTTTCTTTGTACTTTCTAACAGTTCAGTAGTAATTTAAATTCAAAATTTGATGAACTGGGTACATCGAAGCAATTCTCATTTCCAATCATATTGCAAAGCGTACTAAGTATTAAATTACAAATAAACTTCACATACTATTCTAGATAGTTGCAAGTATTGAGTCTTTGGTTCAAGACGTTATTGCTTAAATTTTGCATTTCTCAAAATGGAATTCCTTTTCATTATGATTTCCAAAGTAATACGTAAAATATTCATTGGTTAATAACTGCAAATTCCACTAATATCAAGTAAAATTTCCATTAAGTAAAGCTCCGCCAACCCTGAAATTACTAAATAACTAACCAAGGAATAAATCAAAAATATCCCATAATACCAAAATTCACGCAAAAATAATAAATGCATACATATTTCATATTTTATCTCAAAAAATGTGATTTGAAACTTAAATAATTCCATTTTGAAATGATGCTTTATTTATCTCTATTTCGTGGATACGTGTACTGAAATTTACTGTTAGCGCAATAATTTTATTGTCACGGGCTATACAAGGAAATTCGAATATTAAATTGGCACAACTGGGTTGGGATATAGGAGAGTTTTACAACTGTAAGAATTTTGTTAAGCTAGACAGTTAAATTGAGAAAATTAATTACTTGATGAAATTTGACTAGTCAGACGGTGTCTAACTAATGGTTATTGAGGCATGAATCTAAATATAATGGATATGGACTAGTTTTACATATTTTCACAAGCTGTTCTTTAACATCTAGTCTATATGGCATTATAGTTCAAGCATTTTGTTTTATATCCTATTTATAACAATTAATGACACGTTGAATGTAGCATATTTAAAAATTGGCAAAATGTCAATTGAGAATTCAAAATAAGTTTAAAAATTATTCATATGGTTGGAGTGAAATTTGGCCTCCACTATAACATACATTTTTAGCATATATGAAAAAAGAAGTATTTTTTCAAATGTATGTTATTTATAATTGAAGATGATTTGAATACTCCAGATTTGTTTGACATTCATCACATAGATGGGTAAATTAAAGTTTACATTTGGACGCTTGGTGAGAATAGATGGTTGTTGTCATTAGAGTTCGATACGAACAAACATAAAATGAAATTTTGAATAATCTATGGTGTTTACAACATAGGAAGAACCAAGACCTACAGTAGTCAAGGCCTGGCGATTTGTAGCAAAAATGAACGAAAAATGAACTCCACTGCACTGTTCAACATATGATGCAACAATTCGCTTTAAGTAATCAAATCGAATAATTTCCTATTTTAAACATCTATAATGCATTTCAAAACATTTTCATTTTTGATACGTCAAAATAAAAGGATGCAATAAATGATATACAATCAATTTTCTACATTTCAAATCAATGATTTGATGTGGACTAAAAATGCAGAGTGTTAATCTACAATAACAGAAATATAGATCTTAAGTTTTTGCTTGAAAATGAAGTATTTCTAATGTGAAACCCTTAAACTGTTTGGCAAACTCTTTGTTTGTTTCGAAGCAAATATAGTATTGTAGGGTCGCAAACTGAAAGTATTTTGTGCCATTCTTATATTTATAGTACAACCGACGCAATATTATCTATTACAGAAAAAATTAAATCAAATCTGAACAACAATTTGTCGACATCTATTGCCTTATTGGATCTTAGTAAAGCTTTTAATTCAATGAATTTTAATATTTTAGAAAGCAAATTAGAAAATCAAGGTTTCAGTAAAA
>CABFPE010000106.1:1038204-1057146 GCA_900660155.1 Hofstenia miamia
CTATTATTGATACATCAGCTTACAATGTACTGAATAATCTGGATAACAAGTTTGGGCGAAGTGATTTCTCATGTCAACTACAAAAAATAAATGGTGATACTTCTGTGAAATTTCCCTAGATGTGGTGAAGTTCTGCATAACAACTTGGTCTGCACGAAAAAAAGCTCATATACAATACGTTTTGTTTCACATATAATTCTTAGCATGGGGAATATTTATTCCATGTTTTTATTTGGATATTGGTGAAAATGAACTTGCTTTTGTTATGTATATCAGACATTTCAACTTTTATTGATTTATTGATGGTATATTTCATATGCTTTGGCTAACTAATATTTCTGTCTTGTTTTTGAAAATGTGTGTCTATTTCAAGCAACTATAGTGGTTAAGTTTAGCAAGCGTTTCTCCACTTTGTGTTTTTAATATCAACCCATTGAAACGAGTTTTGCTTCTATCAATTATATTCCTTGTTGCATGATTAAACATTGTTACTGGAAACATGGCTTAAGAATTTCATCACTCAGAGTCATTGTGTAATGTATGCTTTTACAATATATACACAATTGCTAAAGAAATTGTTGTTTTCCACATCTTGCATATTTGTTTTGATCAATATTAACACACTTGGAAACACGCTCTAATGCAAATAACACATCATATTTGGGTTTAAATATTTGGGTTTTGGATCTATGAATTGTTTTCCTTAACCATGGTGTTGCATAATTAAGGGTGTTGCTACAATGAACATGTATATTAACAGAAGTAAATATGTCAGTTTGCCTAACAATTAAAAACTTTGTCAAAAATTAATTTGCTCAATTTAGTTTTATCAAAAACATTTATCGCCTTCTATTATATCACTTTGCCTAAATCCTAGAAATCAAAAATAAAAACTTTGTCAAAAAATTATTTGCTCATTTTAGTTTTGTCAAAAAATTTCGTCACTAGATGGCATCCAATCAAATCACTTCATTTCCACATGGCAAATAGTCATAGGTGTTACGAGAACTTCAGGGTGTCCCATAGGGTCGGGGTCATGCCCTTCTTAACTACTAATACTATTACTATTCGACTTTTGACGTTATGGACTAATGTTATATATGAAAAACATGCACGCTGACTAGTTCCATGTGAAACTACTTTTTATTTTTTCGAAACTGGTTGCACAGCAACAGCCAAAAGAAATTGTCAATTTTAGACTTGTAAAATTCGATTTTTTTAAATATTAGATTAGACTAAATTTGGATAATTATAACTCAATGAGTTTTTATGCTATCGAAACAGTTTAAATGCCATTAGATGCGCGCTGAATAGCTCTACGATAAATTAACCTTTAATTTTGAATTTCATTAATTTTCCTCATTTTTAGAGCGATAAATGTAATTGATAAAAACATAACTCTTTAATAGAATTTTGTTCAAACTTTTAGTACATTTTGTAGTTCGAACTTTACTTTAAATGAATCCCAAAACTTGGCATTTTCACTGCCAAAGAACATCAATAAAGGTTTTCCAATGAAATAAATACGTCAAATTCATTTTCAAAATTGATATGAAGGTTATAGGGAATTTTTTACAAAATTTATTTTCAAATAGGCTCAATTGTACGCAATTTTTGGAAAACTTTAAAATCTTAGTTATTATTGCATGTTATTAATGTTATTGTTTGTTAAATTTCCTGTTTTTTCCAAATTTTTTTTAAAATGCTTGCTAATAATAATTTTGTATTCAGAGGCGCTACTTTTTTTACGAAAAATATTTAGCGGCGCTATAATAGTTCATGTATTCAGCGCCACTATAATTGTCCAATAATGATATTCAGAGGCGCTATGAAAAGTCCAAGGTATTCAGCGGCGCTATAAAAATAATAAAAATAATAATAATAACTATTATTATTATTATTATAGTCGATAGAATTATAAAAGAAAAACTAGAAGACTTACTACAAAATCAAAAAACTAAAAACAAACAAAGTGATTATTTATATAATTACATCTTTAATATTGAATATCGAACCATACAATCAATTAAATAACAGAAATATCTCAAATGAATCACTCCATCATTTTTAAAAATGGACTTTATACTTAAGACCAATGTACTAAGACACCTAATAGGACTAAAAACAGAAACCAAGATTAAAAACATTTCCAAAGTAGTATATGAAATAACTTGCAACTGTGGCGCACAATACATTGGAAAGACTTCAAGAAATTTACAATCAAGAATTAAAAAACACAAAATTCAATCGACCACCTCTGATCATTTAAGGAACTGCGATATGAAATTTACATATAAAATTTTATCCAAGGCAATTGATAATTTTCAACTAAGGATCATTGAATCAATTTATATGGAATTAAAGGAACCAAGTTTAAACAAAAAATATCAATATAAATATAAACTAAATTTAGCGAAAATAATATTAAAAAATGCAATTTAATGAATATTTGTAAATTTTATAGTGGGAAACTTTTGACAATGGCATGCCGAAAAATATTAAATAAATGATGCGTTTCTTTTTTAAATTCATATGTAGACTCAAGAATTTTGTAATCACTTTGTTTTTAGAATCTTTAGTTTGTAGTAAGTACTCTAGTTTTTCTTTATTAATTTTTTCAACAACATATAAAAAATTTTTATATTGATCAATATTTTGTGAATTTATATTGGGAAACTTTTTTATAATGGCTGTGGTAGGCCAAAACATGTTAAATAAATGATGAGTTTCATTTTAAGACTGTAATTAACATGAATTACTCCTAGATTCTGCTATATAACACCCAGTTAATATTAATAAGCTGCCAGAAAAATATTTTTTTTACATAAGCGCCCCCTCGATTTTCCTTTTCAGCCTATATTAAAAAATTTTTGTAGACTGATATTGTTAGGAACATAACCAAAATTGATCTTTGAAACCCATTGCCAACTTTTTGTGAGGTTTCTTCAAAACCACTAACTATCCTAAAAATTTAAATTGCTGCCGGGAGGCATAAAGTTGATATATTCCTGCAGCTGAAATTAAACTTGCCAATCTATATAAGCCTACAAAGTTTGGGATTGAAGGCATCAGTATTGGCTGAGCAATTGCAAAAAATATTTTTTTCCGAAATTTAAAGGAATATAAGAAACAACGAATAAGGCTTAACAAGTGATTTTACGAAATTAAAAAATTGTACAATACAAATTTTATAACAAATTCTATTGAAGATATAAGTAGCATGTTATCAAATCAATCTTTTGCGCATTGAAAAAATAAAATAATATTTTCAAATACAGCGCAATTCGCTAGTAAAATATTTATAGAATAAAGCATAATACATATTATAATTAAAAAGTAAATTTTCTATGGTAGTATACCAAAACATATAGTTATAGTATACCAATATAGTTCAAATTAGTTTTTCTTTGTATTTTCTACATGTTACAAGTATTAATTAGAGTAGATCACATCGTATTTAACTGAAAATCGCGATTCACAAATTACATCTAATATAGCTGATAAGTAACATATAATCCGGAATATAAACAGCACCCAAACCCACCCCGGAGAAAATATTTGGTTTTTAGCATAATTTGGCCATATGAACCACAAATGAGAAAATATAACTTTTATTGGAAGTTATGTAAACATTCTGATTTGGTGGTATTCTTGACATGGAGAAAAGCGTTCAGCATACAAAACCGTAACCCTAATTTGAAATCTAAAATTTGGAAAAAAGCGCGGCTTATATACCGGATTATACGGTATACTGATGTTCACGTGCACCGATCACTACTGTAAATTCTAATTTGAAAACTCAAAATAAGTAAAAAGGTGAAAGTATATTCAAAATATACAATATAATAATAATACAATTCAATAATTTACACATTCCACGAATGTATTCACACGTATTCTAAAATGGTTCACTAATTAAAATTGGAGGTGTTCTAAAATCAAAGAACATGATAAAAAACAATAAGGAATCCCGTTAATAAATTCCACCAGCTTTCTTCCACTTCACTTTTTCGTTTCCACCGTGAATTTTGAGGCTGTTTTGGCTCGCCCCTGTGGCGTCTGTCTGGTTGATAGAGTCTAAATACATGTTTGTGGCACCTTCGTTTTCCAAAATTTGACCGGTGGAATAACCACTGGAAGGATTACTACTGTCAGTGTGGACATTCCTTATTGCAACATTCCGATCTTCGTCGTCTGAATCTGAAATGTACATATGTGCATGGTGACATTCAAGGTTCTGTGGTGTGCTGGATGCAAGTAATGGTCTTGCAATCTCCTAAATAAAAACGATCGTAATATTAGATCAAAATATTAATTTTTGAAGAATTTAACTTTCCCGATGTAGAAAGCGCTACTGTTATTACCTATGCTTATGAAAGCTTCATTTTAATATTTTCAATTCTATGTAACAACTTAAAATAGTGGATGTTGTTCCTGTTTCTTAAGATTGCCCTGACTATGTTTCAATAGCTCTAGAACTTGCTGCAAAGAGTATTTACCCTCTTTGTTATATTTGAATCTTCCAACTCTAGACTGTCAATATATTTTTTTGAACTTGCAACTTCCTCATTAGCCTTTCAAATCAATTTTAACGATTACTGGTACATTATTGCACCTAATGAGCGTCCTAAACAATAACTTCTACCTAGTTTTTCATTTTGAAGGTTTAAGAGAGATGAATGATTTGATGATTTGACTTGCATGTGCCAGTTAGCTGAGAAGCTGCTAAATTTTATTGAGTTTGATAGATTTCTGTTTACTAACAACTTTGCCAACCCAAATAGTGCTGATTCATGTTACAAGCTTTTATGTCAACTGCAAACTAATTCTCAATTGAACATTCATTAAGAAATATTTTAATACAACGGGCTTGTAATTCGTCACCTAACTTGTGAATTCTTGCATTTACTACTTACTGAGGCCAGGAAAACATTCCAGGAGAATTTATATCACTATATGCGACCGAGTAAGCTGCTCTTGTGATACAATGGTTTATTTTTTGAATTGAAAATGGTGATTACAATGATTTATGGAATCAAGGCCATGTCACACCTATCCACAAGCATGAGAATGTCTCATGCTAGGAATTATCGGCAATTCCGTATCCTTTCTAAGCACTCAGGTATTTGAGAGGGTCATTTTTGATGCACTTCACTCTGTTGTTACTGATAAACTAATATCCAGCCAAATTTGGATTTGCCAAGCGTAGATCAACAGTCAGCTCCTAATCTTCACTTAATGAACTCTACACATTTTTCAAAACATGTTGTTACAAACCCACTTTATCTTGAACTTACGAAATTATTTAACAGAGTGCTCCAAATTTGCAGAAAATTTTTGACATCGGTGATAAATTTCTTAAGCCCTATGTTCTTATCTTACAAACCGGTGGTTAACAAGTTGTTTTCATATTATAGCAGGTAACTATGTTGAGTGCGCAGGGATCCGCTTGGGTCAGTTGCTATATCTTTATCAATGATTTACCGGATCATTGCATATTTTCTTTAGTTTACGGATTTGCTTATTATCTAAAAATTCTTACAAACCGAATAATGGTTGCTGAGAATAATGGAATGTGGTATAGTGCTAAAAAGTGTCGCACATTCATTTTCCGCTTAACACAACGTCTGAATGATTTGGGCGTTGTCTTAAGAGCCTCTAAAGAATAAGAAGATTCTACATGTCTTCATTAAAAGAAGGTCAACGAAACCTATCATCTGAAAGCATCCATGCTGAGAAATAGCATATAAAACATCCGAAAATTTTGGAAGTTTATAAAATTTTAGGCTTAGCTATTCAAAAAACTTAGTTTGCAAGTTTACTTTCTTTTGAAGAATTGCTGGAAGTTGTTAAAAAAATCAAAAAGACATTGAACAACAGTAAATCGAAAGCTTATAATAACAAGTAAGGTATCAAAATACACAATGCCATTAAACAGCTGTGGTCCAAATAATGGAACATATGTTTACTTGCTGTAGATTTTAATCATATTTACTCTTAGGGAGTGCATAACGGGTATAAATTCTAATTAATTTATTGTATTTGTCTCAGTGCAAAAAATCGAAGATGGTATCTCACATTGTAAACCAACTACAAGTTCATAGTTGACTTTGGTACAGTAATCTTCATTAATATAGAACAAATATCTACTGTAAGGACGTATGGAAAGGCATGACTGAACAAAAACAACCTATAGGAAAAACGTAATGGATGAACTCTAAAGTAATGAGAAACCATTCAATACGTTTAAAACCACCTGAATTTTGAAATCTCATATACTAACTGTAATTATTGGTATGATAACCTTTAAGAATTTGAAATTCAAGTGATCATCTTCAATACACAAAATCCCGAATATCAATTGTAAATCAATAATGTGAAAACCAATGAGAAAAAATTTGAAACAAACAATTGTTAAACATATTATCATAATAATTATAAAGTATATGAGTGCTTGTGTTTCAACTAAATACACTAATAACAAAAGTCATTCTTAAGTTAATCTCCGGATATATGCTACACAAAAATCAAGATGATATATATATATATATATATATATATATATATATATATAGTTATAATATGTCGCTATGTACGAACAAAACGCTCAGCAACTGTACATAGCGACAAATAAAAAAATGAGTAGAATTCTACTACATTGTTGAGTAGTTATAAAGCTACACTTCGGTTGCCATTTTCAATAAAATGTATCTTTATTCTAAAACAATGTTTTAAATAGTAAACTATACATCCATTGCTACCACTGGGGGCGTGATTATCATACCATTACATTTTTTTAACAACAAAAATATTGATGGTATATATATATATATATATATATATCAAGGCGATACTAAGTAAAGGCCTCGTCACCAAAACATAAGTAAAATTATCGTAGGCCCATATATATAAATAGTTAAATCAGAATGATATAAATGTTAATGTATTATATCATTGTTAGTTTGAGCAAATGATTACAGTGAGATATCATTCATTCATTAACCCTGTCCGGATTGGTCGTTGGATTGCGTATTAATTATTATTAGTCATCAAGGCCAATGCAATTCCGTTTCATTTAATTTGCATGCGTTGTTGGTTGCTTTCGTCATGCAGCGTAAATGCTCTGCTTTTAACACAGGATATCGAAACAACGAAGATAAAATTACTGTGTTTGTGTTTCCATCTAAAAAAGAAGAGTGCATGAAATGGTTGTCATCACTGCCAAACTTTATTAAATATGAAGATGTAACTCGTCACATGGGAATCTGCCGACTGCATTGGCCTGAAAATTTCAAATCAAAGCCCGCACAAGGTGGTGTTCGTATTCCTACAGAACCACCAAGTATTTTTGAAAATGTGCCACCATCTACAATCCCAAAACCCCCTCCCAAGGAAAGAACCACTGTTATGTCATCAGTTAACTCTCGCAATTGTCCAGTTGATGAAATGGTTGAGTTTATGACAATGGATGCTATTGATTATAACACATTTCAAGAAGAATGGAGGCTTCGCTTTTCTTTAGGTACTTGCATTTTAACATCTTCTGGTTTTGCAGTGCTTTCCAATGTTCACGATGGCCCAATATTTCAATGGTCTCTATTTTTTAATTTGAACTCTGATTCTGGTAAGTACACCTATGTTTTCTATTCTAAGATTGAACGCATTCGTCTTTCCTTTCTCTCTAGTGACACAATAAGAGCATGGTCCGAAATTGAAGCAATTGTTCATTATATTTCGTTGGAATTGGATGATTATGTTCTGAACAAAAGGTCTAATTATATTTATCGCCAAATACAATTAATAAATTTACCTACAAATCACTTTCTGTATAGTGTGGATGACATCACCGATGCATATCAATGGTTTTCCATATCAAGATCTTGCTATAATTCGATGCGTGTACGTTTAAGATTACCAAGTGTTCGGCTACTACAAAGATTGACATCATCTTTAGTGAAAGACAATTTAATTTTTGTGCAATCTGTATTCTCGAATGCTTCTGAAAAGCAAAAAACTTGTTCTATTATGTTTGATGAAGTCAGCATTAAAGCTGGACTGTTCTATCATGGTGGTAATGTTCTAGGCTACGCCTTGGATTCTCCTACAGAAATGGCAAGATCAGTACTTGTGTTTATGATTAAGCTTCAGTTTGGTGGACCATCATTTGTGTTTAGAATTTTACCAATTTTCAGCTTTAATTGTAAATTTCTGAAAGAAAATCTTAAGTTATGTATTGATGCAGTTACAGAAAGTGGCGGCAAAGTCATAGCAACTATCTGTGATAATCATCGAATAAATCAAAAATTGTATTCTGAATTGGCTATTAGTGAAACCTGGATAGGGCATTTGGATACTCATCGATTTTTTCTGATAAATGACACTATACATCTAATGAAATGCATAAGAAACAATTGGATAAATGAAAAATCTAAGATTTTAAAATTCTATGACTTTGAGTCGTCCACAATATGTACTGCTGATTGGTATCATATACAAAAACTTTACAACTGTGAAAAAAACAATGTTGTAAAGCTGTCTAGTCTTACTAAAGCTGCCATCAATCCATCTCTTATAGAAAGACAAAAGGTTTCTTTGGTACTTCAAGTATTTTGTACGAATACTGCTAATGCCCTACGCGTTTGTACTGCCACAAAAGGTATTGCTGATCAGACTGCTCGATTTATTGAGATATTTTCAAATTTCTTTTCAATTGTAAACGTTAAATCACAATTTACAGGAATATCACAGTGTAATCCATATAGAAATCCGATTACCTCCATCAATGATCCAAATTTGTTATACTTGGAAAACATTTCTCAACTAGCGAAATTTATGTCTCCTGTTTCTGCATCCTCAAGAGTAAATAGTTTAACTAGGGACACATCAAAAGCTTTATATAGAACTTGCAAAGGACTAATTGATTTATCTGTCATGTTACTTGGTGAACTGAAATATTCTTACGTGTTACTTGGGCAATTTCAAAACGATGAACTCGAAGAAAAGTTTGGTCTATATCGTCAATCATCAGGTGGAAATTTTTACATTAGTTATAGACAGGTATTTGAGCGATTCCGCATTGATAAATCTATGCTTTTGCTAAGTAAATGTCTTGATGATATCGATATAAACGCAAGAAATTCATATCATTCTTGTGATAACTGTAATATTTTATTGTCTGATGAAGATTTGTCCTTAATTGATCAGTTAGATGGACTTCAAGAAAAAGTATCAGAAGAAGAATCAATGACTCTTGTATATATAGCTGGTTACATTGCAAAGAAATATAAACAATACAGTGTGGAATCACCTTGTCTTGAAAATTCAGATTTTTTAGAGTTAGTTAATCGCGGAAAACTTACTCATCCTTCAGAAGAACTTGTAAACCTAGTTCTTATATCTTATTGTTTTTTATTAAGTTTAGTAAGCCCCTCTGTAGGAAGTCTGCAGTTAGGATACTTTCTACCATAGCGAACTCACATGACTGTTGTAAAGATCTCAAAGTATTTGAAACTTTAGCAAACATTCTGATTTCTAGAATGTGTAAGAAACGTTGTTTAAAACAAAGCGAGACTTCCTCGACAAAGTTAGCAAAATTTGTTTAGTTAGTGTATTGCAATATTTTTTATAACATTTGATAATATTGAAAATAAATGAATTTTATTTTGGATAACTATGCAATTATGTATAGAAGAAATTTTAAAATTTCAAGAGATATTGTTGGGCCTACAATAATTTAATATCTGTTTGGGTGACGAGGCCTTTACTTAGTATCGCCTATATATATATATATATATATATATATAAATTCAGTATATACATTGTATATCTTATATTTCTTCGAACCTAAGGATATCAATTTTAAATGTTTATCTGAATAAAGACTATTATCTTTTTTCAATAACGTATTAATAGAAATACATGTGAAGGATTTCCTCATTTACAAAATTCATTTATACAATATTTACAACGAGTAATGGCAACATTTAATCAGCCTTCAAGGCACATTTGAGTTGAATTAACGACACTTTGTCATTCCCAAGAGGTCTTCCATTAACTAAAACATCCTTAGGAGAATATTCTCTAATGCTGAGGAAAGAAACGGGGTGATCAGTTAATTTGTTAACCACATTCTTTTTGAAAATGGGCTCAGGAATCACAACTGAATCAAACCGTTGAATATGGAAATCGGGTACAATATTATAGATTTCCAAAGCACAGAGTTGACCTTCGGAATCTGAAACTAGAAGTGTATAAGGCAATCTATTGGATGGTGAAATATCACAGAGGCACTTCAAATGAATCTAAAAATATATAGGTCATATCTCACAAAACAAAGTTAAATATACTTATCCTTGAAATATTCTACAAAAATGTCAAGATTTATATTTAAAAGATAAATTTCTCGTTAGTTATGATGCTAAGACATATTTAGTAATTTACGCAGTGTTTCATAATTTATTGAACATGGAATGCTAAGTAAACAACAAAATAATTTTTTTAGATGTTTGTATATAGTAAATAAGCAACAAAACATGCAATCACTAAGGTGCATGCACTACTTATATACAGAAATGTAGTCAGTTGTAAATATTGATTTCCCCGCATATTTATCACCGATGATGATTTTGGGAATCGAAACCAATCTATGTTTCATAGCGTTTAAAAATGAATGTGGAAAAGCTTAGTATAATTACTTATATATATATATATAAATGAAATGCTACATATACGCATTTTAAAATGGAATCCACTATTTGACGCGTTTCGATCTTTTACTGATCATCGTCAGAAATATTTTCACAGACAATTTGTTTAGAAAACTATAATTACACTTTATAATTAATTATAATACTTCTATATGTTCAGATTTAAAATAGATGTAATCTTTGAAATGTATTCATTTTTTGTTCAGCATATTGGTTCGTTTAATTTCTTTAAGTATAATGCTTCTCCTATTTTGGCATTCGTGGTTTTTATAATGATGGTAAAATTTTCTTTTTTAATTTCATGATGGTGTTGAAACAGTTCAGCATTTAAATGTCCGCATATTATATATATATATATATATAGTGGCAGGCCAACTGTGGTTTCTCCGAATACCAAAGAACGAATTCGGTCACTCGCCAAAGATAAAGTTGGTATTGGTATGAAAACAGTTACCAAAAAACTGAACTTCAGTAATGATTATGTCACCAGAAATAAACGCATTAGTGTAAGCACCGTTAGAAAATATGTGAAGTCTACTCCATGGGGGGAAATTGCCTACAAATCACGTGTGACACCTATGCTATCAGAAAAGAACATTAATGATCGTATCGCATTTTGCAGACGTATGCAAAATGAATGGTTTTGTGAAAATTCGAATAAAGGAAAAATTCTACGAGCACATGTTCTCTTTACTGACGAAAGCCCTGTGGAGTTGTATCCAAAGCCAAATAGGCAAAACATGCGTATACGGACAAATAATCCACAGTTAATTCCGCAAGTGCCAGTTCCAAAGTTCTCTTTGAAAATCATGGTGGCTGGGGGCATTACCCGTTACGGGAAAACTGAACTTGTCATTGTTGATCAGGGTGCAACTGTAAATGGCGAGTACTACAGGAGGAATATTCTGCCTTCCTACATTGATGCAATTAAATCCGGGCGAATAATGCCATACCCAGAAAGAGCTATTCTTATGCAGGATGGTGCCCGAGCACATACTGCCGAAGCAACTGTCGATATGCTGGATGAAAATGAATTAAGGGTTTGGAAGGACTGGCCTGGCAATTCCCCGGACCTGAATGTCATCGAACATATCTGGAACATCCTTCAAGATTCAGTCTTTAAAGAACCACGACCAAGAAACAGAGTGCAACTGATTGCCAGAGTCAAAGAGGAGTGGAACAGTCTGGATGTTCAATATTTAAAAACACTTGTCGAAAGTTTCCCCTCCCGCATATCAGAATGCTTACTGAAGGAGGGCAGAGACACTCACTATTAACATTGTTACAATTTATGCACTCACTATTATCAATTTGTGTATCTTGTTTTATGTATATAAACCTAATCTTCTCAAATAATACACACTGGAGATAAAAAATGTGTTATTTATTTAAAAATATGGTGGGTCAGAAACTTTTAGACTACCCTGTATATATATACATATATATAATATAAATTTGTAAAAACTAAATTAGATGATGAAAAGTATTAAAAAGGACATTTCATAACATGGAGATTTTTCATATATAGAAAATAAGATACCATTTTGTTGGAGTTCACGCCTGGTGACAACGAACCAAGACTAACAGCAGAAAGCATCACGGACACATCATTGAAATTTACATACTGACCATCTCCATAACCTCCAAGCGATTTTTTATTAAAAGTGCCAAGAACTTTTGTCGTAAAAACTTTGTCTTTAATTTTACCGCGGGTTTCGATTGAAGATATGATTCCATTTAAATAGTCTTTAAGGTTTTTCATTTCTGCAATAGCGTTCTCATTGTCTGGTTCATACAATAAAGCCTTCGCGAGATCATTTAAAGCTTCATCATATTCTTCTTGGTATTTAAATACATAAGCCCTATTATAATATAAATCACTGTCATATGTCATTTTGGAATCCGCCAAAGCTTTAGTATATGCAGATAAACACTGTGAAAGAATAGTTGGTTTTTGACCCTGATGAAAGAATGTTGATAAATAGGAATTTCCTAAAACATACCATGACATTCCATCCGACATATCCAATTGAAGCGCATCTTTGGCAAGCTTTGTGCATTCGTTGAGAACTTTACTGCGATCATTATTTAAGTTTATATGTCGACCAATAATTGATAAATTCCTAAGAGAAATAATTTTGGAAACATCATCAGATGAACAGCTTAGCGCTTTCTTAAAACAATTACTGGCAGCCTCATAGTTGTTCTTCCTCCACAAACACTCGCCTAGCTGAATCCAAGCCTCTGACTGACATGGATCCAATTTAAGTGATTTGGTGAGTGAATTCTCAGCAACTGATTCATATGAATCTGAAACGTTTAACAGTTTTCCACGTAATAAATGAAAACGAGGATTATCGTTAAAATTTGAAATGTTATTTTCAAAAATGTCTGCAACAATTATCATTTTCTCATTTACAAGCTTCTTTTTAAGGTGTGCATCTTCAACTGATTGAACGTTGAAAAAATTGTCTCGAAATTCATAAATTTCTTCCACACGACGAGAAAGTTCCTCTATTGTGATATCCATTTATGCTAAACTAAATTGAGAGTCAGTAAGAATTCATTTTAGTGCCTCAATTGAAACCATTGAATTGACAACGTTTAAATTAGACTCATGATTAATTTTTAATTAAAATATTAGAACAACTTTTTTGTGTACAAATGTAATTCAACCTGTACACACTGCGTGTAACTAATAAATATCTTAGTGCAAAAAACAAATATTTGCAAGCTCTAGAAAAGTTAAATTGTCAAACACACAATTTAAAATTGCTTTAGTTGTATGAAATTTGTTGTTTCTATACTAAGTATAAAATCTTGAATTGCAAAAAGTATTCGTGAAAATCTCCATTAAACAACTCAATTAAAATTTACTGTCTCGAATATAATCTGTCACAATACAAGTAAGAACTAAAAGATCTGTAAACTAGACCACACAAGGTTGGTTTCTCATCCTAAATAAACTGACTGATGCAATACCCAATACATTAAATCCAGGTTACAGTATCCAGCTCATTTGATCGTGTATAATCTTTCATAATATATTATACCCTTACCCAGCTTAATTAATTAAAAATTACAAAAATGCAATCAACTTTAACAAACGGTTTTCTGTGAAAGCAATTTACAATATTTAATCACACTTATAACAAAAACGAACAAAATTTCATCATCATATTAACTATGCTAAGCAAAAAAAAGCTCGTGGCAGACAATCCTTCGAATTATAAAAATTGGAATGAGTTTCCACGAAAGAGTGTATTTGCGATTGATTGGAACAAAAGCAAACTACATCTGTGAATAGGAGCAATATACTACCAAGCGAAGTGTGCATGATTGTATAGTATTGGCATACTTGATATAACAGAACACAATTGTGACAATACTTTATAATTCAAAGGCAATTTAAAGTAAATAGTAACTCCCACCATAAATATTGTCAAGTCCGATTATGATGTTTTAAATGAACAACACTTTCAGGATTGCTGAGTTGCATTATGTAAACGGAAGTGTAGATCCAACCGAATTAACTGTGATTTGGTTAATTTATGTGATCTTGGCCAAACCAGTTCTTCAGTTTTTCGATTTGCTAGATCAGTATTTGGTAAAAATCTAGTCGTTTTAGTTACATTTTTGGCTATTTTGCTACTTGCATGCCAATTTGGGCGGTAAATCCGAGTTGGAGCTAAATCGAGTTTGTACTCTACTTAAAAATCTATAAAACTGATAAGTGCCGTTTTTTAAAAAAGGCACATAATATTAAAACTAAATTACGTTTATCACAATGTCCTAATACTAGTGCTTACTAAGTCATTATGCAATATCATGCATATGCACCCATATGTATATATTTGTACTATGTTATTTTATTACTGGTATTTGCCTGTGTACTATACAGTTTAATTCGATTCAGAAGATATCGTAGTCTGATTTGTGATTACGAATTATTCCTGGTGTTTACTTAGAACTATTACTTTGCAAAAACGAAATCTGCTTTATTAAAATCCCCTACTTCATTGACTATGAAAAGTCTTCTAAAACACCTTATTCTTATTCACCAGTTAACAAAGGCTTAATCAGCGATTAGTAGCTCAATTTCACCGCTTCCAATTAAAAGAACATTAGTGCACATGGTGTCCTTGTGAGCACGAAGGACTTACTAATGCTGCAAGCATTTAAACGCCTCTGTCAAGGCATATTTTCCTCCGCCACTCAAGTATCCATATTCCCATAGAGCAACTGTTTCTTACATTCAAGGTTCAATCAATCCAACAAGTGACTTCAGGTATGCAATCCTGTAGAATGTGATAATCATGAATGCCTAACATGTAAATCTGTTGAGTCAACTGCTGCTTCTTTTGTAAATTTGGTAAATGGTTTAGATTTCTGGGAGTGCTTCACTGCATTTCATGAAAAAATTTGCATGGCGAGGAACACAGGAATAGTTACAGCCTTAAATCTTCATTTTCAGCATGCAATTAAAAATCAACTCAAGATCATTTTAACATTCTAATACCCAGATGGTAAAGAAAATCAACAAAAATGTAAAAAATTTAAGGATAGGGCACTTGTGTCGTCCCCCTAAGTGTCGTTGTTATATGTGTTTCTATATTAAGCCACTAGAAACCCATATACGAGATGTAGCACATGTTACACTGGGCATTAATGGTAAAAACTACATCAACAATAAAACAGCTGAAAAGAATTACTATTCAAGTAAACCAAACATTTTATGAAAATTAAAAGTTAATCCTGATAAAACACAATTTATTATTTTCACACCAAAGCAATACCAAAAAAATTCTAATATCAAAATTAAAGTAGGAGATAATGAAATTAAGCAAAGCAATTCTATTAATTATCTTGGTGTAGTAATTGATAGAGATTTACGTTTTACTGAATTTTTTTCATCAAAATGTAGGAAAATGGCCTCTGGTATTAAATATTTATATCATTTGCGCAATGTAGGGCAGTCCTTTCAATCACAAATGCTTAACTCTTTTGTGCTAAGTAACTTTAACTATTGTTATTTTTTATTCCAAAATAGCACATCAAATAATCGATCATCACTAGCAAAAATATTCAATTGGGCAATAAGAACTCTGAATTATATTGATAAGCATNTAGGAGATAATGAAATTAAGCAAAGCAATTCTATTAATTATCTTGGTGTAGTAATTGATAGAGATTTACGTTTTACTGAATTTTTTTCATCAAAATGTAGGAAAATGGCCTCTGGTATTAAATATTTATATCATTTGCGCAATGTAGGGCAGTCCTTTCAATCACAAATGCTTAACTCTTTTGTGCTAAGTAACTTTAACTATTGTTGTTTTTTATTCCAAAATATCACATCAAATAATCGATCATCACTAGCAAAAATATTCAATTGGGCAATAAGAACTCTGAATTATATTGATAAGCATAAATCAGTGAGCACTTTTATAAAAGGTGCCAATGTTCTTTCACCATTGTACTTTATCGAATATCAAACTCTTTGTATGATACACAAGTATGTACATAATTCAAAATCTAAACACTTTTTAAGCAATTATATCAAAACCAGTGATAGAAACCACAATTTGCATAGTAGTATTAATCGTCCAGATTCATTTTCATTTAAAGCTTCTAGATTATGGAATGACTTAAATCTCGAAATAAAAAAGGAACAAAATTATAAACATTTTAGAAGAAAAATTAAAAAAATTTTGTTATCCAAACAATCACTATTAGGAATATCAAACAAATTAAGTGCATGGACAGATTTCATTTAACATTTGAAATTTACGCCCTTTAAGTAAGTGTGCATATTATTAATTTTGTAAATATACATGTATATTAGTTTGTAGAATTTGTTTGTTTGTTTATTATAGCAATAAAATTTGCTTGACTCTATTGTTACTTGGATAAAATTTAAACCAATTCGCTGCTGGCTAGAGCTTTCCATCAATTTTTTGTCCGTGATTACAGTAGGTTTTGGTAACACCTAGAACTCCAAATTTAGAAATTAAGGCAAATTAAGTATTTAACTTTGTAAATTGATTTTAGAAATGATGCTAAGAAAAAAATTTAACCATTTTCAATTGGAAGGAATGATTTTAGAAGTATATGATCCATAGCTTCAGAACATGATTTATGATAACAAAGTCTGGCGATTGGATAAATCAACAGATTATTTTAGAAGAGGTGAGGAGTTAGATAATTTTCAAAATACGCTTTTTCCGTTGTACTCATTACAAAAAATAGCATAAAAGAACTTTTATGATTATAGATTCAATATTTATGAATTTTTTAGAATGTGCTATTACAGAAAGCAAAGAGAATTCATAGGGACAATCCCACGTTTTATATGCATTATAAAATAGTCATTTTTAGAAAGCCAATGAAAGCAAACAGTACTATACTAATAAAAATAATGCATAGAGAAATTTTCAAATTCCGCCATTCTAAGAGAAAAAATTTTGTACCACATTTAGGCTATGCTATGAAAGAAATCTCCGGTTTCCTCAAATGAAATTGCACTAACAAAAAGGCTAAATGAAGTGTAGTTTTTTATCATGAAATTGTACAGTAATGAAATTTTACTTTGATCAATTTCCATCAGCAAGTAACTCACGTGAAAAATCCAAAATACTTTCAGTGTGAAAAAGGGAATGATATTAAAGACCCATTATTGCTACATTCATTCCTACTAATTATAGAATTTGAGGTGAGAAAATCCACACAAAGCACTTGATTCTAAAGAGTGAAATTTTAAATAATTTTGAATTTGTAATAAATGGCCATAGAAATTGGAAAGAATGAAAATTTCAAAATGGTATGACGTTAGTAACAAGAACAAAATTGGATAATTTAGCTAAAAGTGACGATAGGTGCGCTGATAGATCTAGTTAAACTTGCACAGGTTTGAGAAGAGGGAAATTAAAATTGTTCATTAAGAAATTACAATACGTTCGGTGAGCTGGAACATTAAAGCCATGCATGCATTGATGTTTGAATTATTGGAGGAAACACTTAGCAGAGTTTTTTATAACTGAATACGTTTATAATATTCAAGTGGGTTCTTATGTTACTTAATGTAGGGTCGAAACTAAATTGTGAAATTTCCAAAAAATTTATTTTTGAAAAATGAAGATTTTTCTTGAAGATTAATGTTTGTTAGCAAATTTGAAGAATCTCAATTTTCGATTGAAATTTCTGAAAAAACTTTCTTAGCCATTCCACAAAATAGTATTGGGTGCATTTTCTTAAAAAAATGGTCACTTACACTGAAAGAAAATGTAACTATGTTACCAAAGTTTCAATATACCAAGCGTTCCAAAAGTCCTCGTCGCTTAACATGACGAAGACTTTTGGAACGCCAAAAGCGTTTGATGCGCATTCACTGATTTCTATTCTTTTGTTTTATCTTTGAACATCAATTCGCCAGTTATATATGCTTTAATATTTGCATTTTAATCTATTGAATATTTTGAATTATTGAGTGGCGACAGTGATTTACTATTTCCCTTTTCAGGATGAGTGGCGACAGTGATTTAACAATTGAGCAGAAGGTTGTTCTGGTTGCACATGCAATTGTAAGTGGAAGCTGTACACAAGCAGCAAAAGAATTCGAGGATCGATATAGTGTGCCTGCGCCATCAAGGACAACCATCAGCAGTTGGAAGAAGAAACTGTTGGAGACGGGAAGCCTTATGGACAAACCACGGTCGGGTCGCCCATCGCTTGATGAAAAAGTAAAGACTGCAGTGGTTGACTATGCAACCGATAACACAAATTGTACTCAACGTGAGATTTCCAGAAACATTGGCATTTCATTGGGAAGCGTCAATAGAAGTTTAAAAGTTGCCGGAATCAAGCCGTACAAGTACACTTTTGTACAGCAGTTAACAGAGGATGACCCAGATCGCAGGCTCGAATTTTGCAATTGGATTATGAGCCATTCGGAAAGATGGTGCCGCCGAATTGTCTTCTCGGATGAAAGCACGTTCTATCTGAATGGGCAAGTTAATAAACACAACTTGTTTTATTATTCAAAGGAAAATGAGCATCGCTTCAAGCAAACTCTGATGAAATCTGCCGGTATTACTGTGTGGGCAGCAGTCTCTTACGATGAAGGCATTGTGTTCGACATTTCGGATTCTACGATGACCAAAGAGCGATATGTTACTATTCTGCAGGACATAGTGTCACCCTTCATCTCAGAAGAACATTATTATCAACACGACGGAGC
>CABFPE010000106.1:1059520-1070740 GCA_900660155.1 Hofstenia miamia
AAAATATAAAATTTGTAATGTAAAATGCTATTTATTTAATCTAATCGTAAACAACAATATGTCATTTCTATTATTATTATTGTTATTATTTTTATTTAATGCAATCTTCAATATCGTATACATACCTATCTTTTGCCCTAACTGTCATATACATAACAATTTAATAAAAATGTACTACTTATAATATAAATTCATAAAAATGATAATACATAGAAGATAGCACTATGCAAAATGACTACAAATTTAAATCTACATTATTTGGAGAAAATAAAAAGCAATAATTTCAACGGACGAAAGGTTCTTCTAAAAACTCGCATCAATAAAATACAGATATTTAACACAATTTGAAAAATAATAAAAAACGAATATTTGATAACTGTAAAATGAACCTAATGGACTACATTTCATTTAATAACAATAAAGTACCACAAACTTTGCGCTAGGGTCAGGCCCAACATATACCCACAATTCAGTTATAAATTTAAATAAAATTCTTTGCCTTCGGTTGAACACAAATGATCAACACATAGCAGGTAGGATTTCAAGTTAGTCATAACTAGAAAGTCCACCATGTCAACAAAATTACAGGCTTCTAGTAGATACAATAAAAATATTTATTTTTAGTTCGCCTAATCACTCGCTTATTTCCGAAGTGAGTCAATTTGAATGAACTATTTCGCGGATGATATAATGAGGGAATCATGTCGTATTAAAAGGTGTTACCATTTATAAAAATACTCAATTGAATTTCGGAGATGAGCAAAGAAACAACTGTTATGATAACACGATTTAAGGATGTCTTTATTTTGGTTTTTATTGGCGCTTATCTGAAAGCATGTAATTGTTTAAAGTAATTAGCGATTAATCATTTTTCAAAATTTCTGAATTTTACAAACACCAAAATGCCAAATGCATGAAAATGTACATTTTGTTGTTTATCCATATTTTACAAGCTTCTATATTTGTTTGACTTCTATGTTATTATGATTGAAAATTTATGAAACTGCATAATTCAATAAATTGACTAGATTTTGTGTACTCAGATTATGGTTTTATTCGGAAACGAACAAATAGCTATAAAAACCAATTGATATAATTAAACGGACATATTGAAGTCTTAGACGGAAAACAAAATATATATTTAAAATAATGCTCTTTATTATGTTTCAACAATAAATCTTAACATTGCAAACACAATTGCAAGTATACATCGAAGAGTAAATAGGAAATCAAAAATTAATCAAAATATTGTTTCGAAATTAAAATATTATTAAAAATCAGCAATAAATAAAAAAATTATAAAATAATTAATGTTTGCAACAATAAGTTTCAAGAGGAATTTTGTGATTTCATTACATACACATATTCATATATATATATATATATATATAGTGTAAAAATTTAAAACATTTATTTCTGTCCAATGCGTCTAACAGATGATATTATATAACCTAAGCCAAAAAGAATCACCAATATTCAATATTTTGTATCTCAACTTGATGGCATAGTACATAAGTTATGATAAATTGATTTTAGCTGCTATAACTTTTTTGATATTGAAAGTTTTTTCTATAAAAATCATTTTTGTATAATTTTTGTAAATATTTAAAATATTTTAAGGAAATCTTAGCATGGTTTTCTCAATTAGTATTGGGATAAAAACTTACGGTGGATGACTCATGAATTTGTCATATAGTGGCAAAAAGAAATATTCAACAATTGGTCGTCCGTCGATTGTCATTAGTGCAGATGCATTACACTCGACATTCAAAACTTCTTGTTCATTCCAATATTGTGGACCTTTGAAATACAAAATTACAATGGGCTGGTTTAACTGCTCCGTCTCCAAATATGACGTCTTCCTCTGCATTACTCCAAGGTACCTGTCCACTGTGCTGTTGATGACCTCAATCGGGCAGTTTCTAAAGATTGCTTGATATTTCTTAAGCCATTTTGGTTAAATATTCAAAGCTCTAGAAGATTGTTCCAATATAATATTTTGAAAAATTTCTATTCAATAAAGTTGTGGCAATTAGTCTTCATGTAAATATAGTAATTATAATATACATGCATGCTATCCAAGGAATAGGATTTCTATTAAAACTTGATTTGAGAAACAAACAGATTAAGTACAGGTGAGTGCGTAGCAAAATTTGAACATCACATCGTTCAAATGTTTGAAAATGTATTTTTGAAATAGTCATCATGATTAGTAAAATTTCTGCGCAAAATGATGTAATGGGATAGCAAAATGTAAAGGTTGAAGCTTAAATTAATAAATTTGATGTGAAGTGTACCTTGCTTTTTAGATTACTCTGAGAGTGTTTGTGGTTAGAGCTTTTCTTGCTATTTTTATCATTATTATTAAATACTTTTGATTTACCTAATCTATCCTTCGTCCATGTCTAGCAAAAGCATTTAAACTGATAAATTTTCTGTTAATTTTTAATTTAAATATAATAAGATCTATTATTACGACACTATATTGAAAAAAGAAGACATTGTGTTGACTAAATTCCTCATAATATCAGAAAATCCCCTTTTGGTATATAGTATTCGGTATATGTAAATTTATTTTTTAATTGAGGAATTCTCCAGTATAGAAGTCTTTACGTAATAAGTTTTATTAAGTTTATAATAGTTGTTGCTATGAATAATTATATATATATATATATATATAAAATATATATATATATATATACAACTTTTCTTTCATTGGGCTGTATGGAATTGATGACATCTCTGTATCCACTGTTGTGTAGTTAATCATGGGTGAATTGGTTAGCAAGACCTTCTACCTTATCAAATATCGAGTCACAAAGCAAATTGAGGAGCTTGATGCTCGTGTACAAATTCTGCACTATCATAACAATGCCATTAATCTAGCTGTCATGCACGATTACTTGGACACAACTTTGGAAGTATCAACGCTTGTAAACTTCTCAACGAACCTTGATTACAATGTTTGAAAAGACGCGTTGGACTTTTCATGTGGCGATTCACTAAGATCTGTCATTAGCCACTATAGTGTTCCTCAAAAACACTGCGATGCAGTGAGATAGTGCTACATCTGATCCTACTATGAGAGTACTCATCAATGGTATTGATTCCCACTTCCAATCATTTCGCTACATTATCACATTGATAGCTTGAGCAAGAATCTGCAATAAACCTTGATCTTTGCTTTGAAGGATGCCCGAGCAGCAATGATGACAGCAAACACATTTCTGCAGCATTAGATGGTTGACTGCTTTTACTCCTGCTAATCAACAATGCTTCAAGACATAGCCAATCTGGATGTTGATGAACCTGAATTCTGAATTACCTCGAAAGAGAAAATGTTCGCGGTGGTTCGAGATTGGCGTTGCTAATGCCGCGTTTTTAACGCCTACAAGTTAATGCATTGACAGCAGTATTATGAGACACTCGAACTTCTTGTGACGTCAATCAAAAGCAGAATCGATCAACCCAGGTTTGTGTACAAGAATTTCGAGGAATTGATGCTGTTGCTTTGTGGGGAATAGTGGGAGACTTTCTTTGAGGATAATATTGTCTTCTACAAATATTTGGCTCCTTACCGACTCAAGCTTCATCTTCGAATTCTGTCATCAATATATCCTGGAAACCAAGAGATATTGTGCATCAGTGACATTCGAAAATACAGGCAAAATTTTCTCTTGATGAATCTATGCAGTCGATCTTGTTGATGCCTTTAAACCAATGCTGTCAGTGAGCATTCATTTGGTGCACTCCAACGTCTTAAAAGCTATCTACAAGCTACGATGAAGAAAAATGGCTGAATCATCTATTCCTTCACACTGTCGACAATGAACATAAATATGCATATATATATATATATATATGCGATGAAATATATTGTATATGCGTAAAATTGGACTTTTTAGTTCCTAAGATAAGAAATGTATTTCCTTGAAAATTCATATTGCGCAAACAACAAATATGACATTTAAGAAAATGTTCAATGGTCGACACCAGGTTAAAGAAAACATATTATTTAAAAGGTGCCTATTGCCTTTCATAATTTATGTACCACAATGTTGGTGGCATTCAAGTAGTTAATTCATAATGATTGGAAATTTTCTAAGAAATATTTAAGATTGATTCTAAGAAAAGGTGAACGTTATTTACAGAAATAATCGAGGACAATATATTTCAAATAACTGTTAAGTTTCAATTTAATGACTTTTCCATCAATTGTTAACTAACAAATATTACATTAGCATCTTTAAATGGATTAATTACAATAATGATGTCATCAATACCAATTTTAAATGCAAAGGACTATTTTAAAAGTAAAACATCTCAAATGACAGTGCAATTCTCTAATTACTTGAATAGAAGTATTCACTTAGCAAATTATATAATTATTAATAGTGATATTGAATTACATCAATCAAGTCATCAGTTTCAAAAAATATTGAACCAATTCCTTAGACAAAATATCTCAGAATATGCTGGTGGTTTTATCTTGTAGTTTTGTTTATATGCCTTATCTTCTATTAAATGAGTGTGCACTTTTTCAACCAAATCAAGACTGGAAAGAGAATAGTAGATCCATGACCTCAAGCTCTTGTTGATGAGTTAACTATTGATTTGATTCAAAAAAGTCAACTATAAACCATTTATAAGGAAAGATCTATAAAAGTTCAAAAAAGTGATTGCATACGTTTTTCAAAAAATGTAAATTACAGTGATTAAGGAGCAGTAATTTTTTCAATTTTCAGTGGTAAACTTATTGTTTTCTCAGCAAGTCTCTTTCTGAAGAAGCTTGTTTTATGATCACATCTTGTAGCTAGACTTTCTAAAAAATAGATCGTAATATTATAAGTTAGTAGGGAAGATATTGTTTCCCAAAATTAAAATCACCATATTAATACAAAGGCATGAATCCAACGTTTTTGTCTTTTCTTTAGGTTAAACAATTATAAGTTAAACATGTTCAAAACAGAAAATTCATAAATTCAAATGAATAACATTTAGAATATCAGGAATTGAACTCATATTGATCTATTATTTGCCAAATTATACAAGTAGCAGGTTTCAAGTCAACAGGATGTAACCTTCCAGAGTTAAATTGTTTAAAGATTGATGGGTCTAGTGGGCCCCTCCATTATAGGACACTTAAGAATTCCGGTAATGATAGGGTTAAATTATTTATGTATTTTTGTTAGTTAACCATAATTTTGGTTAAAGCAGATTTTGGTTATATATATATATATATATATATATATAAATTTATGCATTAAAAAAAGAAATGTTATTATTAGATTGTCTCATTGTATTTGATGTTAAATCAAATGCGTATATCCTTGGGTTCTATTATTTCAATTTAATGAAAAAAGAAAGATAGTACGTGAAACCGATTTAATGTAAACCCTTGACAAAATTGACTTTGTTTGACATTATAAATGGAACACCTCAAGAGAAAAGCAGTCCGCCTGCCCTACATATATTAAATATTTCCAGTAAATGTTATAGCTGTTACAGAGGCATGCATTTGGGACTAATGCTATAAATTTGATTAATGTCTATGAATTAAACGAATTGCTTTAGAAATTGCTTATGAAAAAGTTTTCATGCTCTTATCTCAAAGCTATTAGATCTGAATTGCTAGAAACAAATATTTCTTCATCTAAGTGCAATCAGAGTTTCAAGGGAAAACATTCTAAGGCCTCAACTCAAAGAGAATCACCATTTAGGTGCTAAAACTCAGTTTGGGATCAATTAAAATGCAGAAATTCAATTTAAATTCAAAACACAAAATATCTTCAGTAAGGAAATATTTTCATTCAGTAAAATATTATATTACCCGAAATTTGTACGAAAATATTAAAATTTCTATGAAATTTATAACTAAGTTCCTGGCTTTATGTGTAAATTTATTGAAGGCATTTAAATCTCCTTCATTCAGCGCATGTAGGCCAAAGTCTGAAATAAAATAAAGCAAAATATCCGAACAATTCACATTTAAATTCAAGCATACATGTCCAATTAATAGATTAAGAAGTAAAATCCTGTTATTTAGACTTTTAACTAACCTAATAAATGCAGTGGATTTCTTAGTAATGAAGCATTTTTATAAATTGAGCAAAATTCATTTTTAATCAAATAGTTTAATCATATTAAAAAAGCTTCTTATATTACAATTGGTATTTACCATGACTCTTCACTGTATTTTTTTTGTTATTATTAAAAGCATTAAACAAAGCTAATTAAGTGAACGTAACATTAAAAAGACCTTTTGAATCTCATGTAGATATTAGTTTAGATATAAATAACGCTCTCAATTTACGACTATTTTCATGGTCATATAAACTGGGAATCTCAGGCATAAATATGTCCATTTTCATTATCAATCCTCAAATATCAATATATCTTATTGATTTTTCAATATGCTCTGATTATGAAACTGTTTTAATGCAGAAATTTGTTACTCTTAGAAAAGCAAGATCATATATTTGTGAAACTGTTAACAAATAAAAGGTAAATGAGCATAAACACACAAAATTTGAAGAAGTTTCAATTGAAAGTGGGATAGCAAAATCCATTGCTTCAGATATCGATGAAGTGCAAAAGCAAACAATTTGAATGTGAACAGGGCTATGGCAACCAATTAAATTTATGATTCATGGAAAGAACTTTATTGTCTACTGATTTCCTTCGATGCAATAAGTGTCTTCAGTGACGTCTATCACGATGTTTTGAATAACCATCAGACTACACTTTATTGGAGAAAAGAAAATTGGGAACCGATATTATTTAAGAAAATTATTCTTTTCGTTGAAATCTGTTCGTCAGTATGCTAATCATCACAGGATTAACTGAAGATCTTTTGAATTCCATGGTAACTAGACAAAAATGGAATATCCCTCAAGTTTAAAGAACCGTGGTCATCGTGTTTAGCAGAAAATAAAATTTGTATTACATAAGACTGAACATGAGGTATGTCTTATTTTGTTCTAATTAGTGTTTTGAATTCGTTTTCATGCTTTCTAGATTTATTTTTTATCAAACTTAAACATATACACTGTACTAATCCCATGAACAATCATTAATTAAATAATTAAACCTAGAAACGCGAGTTTTGGTCAAAATGACCTATATTCCTTTTTTGTTTGCTTCATTATTTATTCAGCAAAAACAATTGTGAAGATTAGTGGTTCGATACTTATGGCCGACACTGTATATATATGCAAATCCGAACCTCATATATACATATATATATATATATATATATATATATATATATATCAGATTTGGATTTGTACCGCCTAGTATTTTTGCTGAATGAATAATGAAATTACATTTGCATGGTCAAAAAGTCACAAAAAACCTGGCAAAATACCAGCTTTTGCTCGTGGTTATATTACTTATGCAGAACAAACTTGACGAAGTTGAATTTCTATGGCACAACGTGGCCCATGATTCCGCCTCTTACAGAAATTTAAGGTACTGGAAACTGTGGCAGATCGCAGAAAACAAAAGTTGGATTTGGGGGTCCTGTGAAAATTTCGGAGCATGAAACTCACAGTTTGATTAATTTAGCTTTGGAAATCCCATTTTTTCTGGAAGAGACATAGCTCAAATGCTCAAGAAGGGACTGGAATTTCTGTTCATCTTTCACCAGTGTACCGTCAATAACTATATCGCGTATAAAAAAGAAGCTGCCAAAAATTCTACCGAATATGACAGATTTACATGAGTAAAAAAGACTCAGAAGCTTATCGAAGCTACAGTATTCATGACGTTTTTATCTCAGATGAGTGTATTTTTCAGCTTTATCGAAGCAAAGTCATGGCTTGGCAGGAAAGGCTTATGAAAAAGTCCTTTCAAAATATTATGGTTTGGGAAGCACAGGCATATTCGGGATTTTACTCTCGAAGGAAAGTTTAGCGTTAGAAAATATTCCAAATTGTGCTCGAATGTGTTCCATATGTAAATACTTTGTGCCCCAACGGCTGGATATTGGAGCAAGATGCGCAAAACCTCACACCACCCCCCCGTGCAACAACAAAACTTCATATTTGAAAATGAGTTTTAAGTTCTGCGCTGGCCATCAAATTCTCTAGATACGTGCAAACTATCTTCACAAACTTCACAAAGAAAGATCCACTTGTGAAGGCGAAATTGGTAGAAAAAATCAAAGAAACGCAAAATGAAATCCACCGGTCATAAGTAGAAATTTGAAGAACTATCTTTCTCTGGGTTATACCAAATGCTTAGCAAACAACGGAAAATTTGTAAAACCATAAACCATGTGTTTATAGCCAATGTATTTTGCTATTCCTCCTATTTTATGATTATAAATATGTTCATCTGTTTTTCTGTAATTCAATTATCTTATACACCCGTGCTGAAGGCACTTTAAGTGAAGAAAAATACGAGCTCTTGGCTACCTATGAAATTAAATAGTACATACATATGCGTAATTAATGGGGTAAGCCCACAAAAATCACTACTGAGCTATTCACCCAAAACTAATGAGAATTGAGCATCAGAAAAATCTATACAAATTGTAAATAAAAATAAGAGTATTCAACAATGCAACATTTAATTGAATTTGAGTCATTTTCTGTTGTTATATACTTCCTCGAATTTGAAGTATGCTCCGATGAAAGATATTGCACATATTTTAGTAAATTAAGAGTAAATTTGAATGAGATATTACATGTAACAACTATTAAGGTATTTTCCATGCAGGCATGCAATGATATTTTACATGAATTTCATAATTATGACGTTCAGATAAATAGTGTTACAAATAAATGAATTCAAAATATGGCTGTACACACTGCAGTTAAGTACAAGTGCATAAATTCATAAAAGTAACTTAGCATGATTTATTTACAAGTGTAGACTATTTTAACGAATGATTACCGTCAATAAATGCTGATCATAGCTTGGACTGGCAAGGGACATTTTTCCACTTTTTTCTAACATCAGCATAAAGTCCGAATTTATAGCTTCTGAAACTTGTTCACTGAATTTCCCAAGCTAGCTTTATGGAATTTAGAGAATTGAACAACTTGGCAAAAAACTACATGAACTGATTGTGTCGCATTAATATCAAGCGTCTCTAAATTCAATAATTTTCTGCTCGAAATTTTCTGACAAAGTATATCCAGAGCATGAATTGCGGACGTCATTAAAACGACGAAATGTCTCTACACATTTCATTAAACAAAACTCATCTTCTTGAATGATGATGACCTCCAATGAATAAATACGATTAAAGAGACATTTGCTAATGTTGCCATAAAATTGCCCTGAGTGAAGACATGGTCGTGTTATACTTACCTTTTGCAAGAATTTCTTGCAAATATTGCCTGCCTTGATAGAGGACATTTCCATTTCCTTGAATAATTAGTTATTCGAAGAAGCAAGTGCGCTCTAGTGGTGGAATGCAATGTATGAATATATCTTCTTCTGCCCGCTCAATAGTGGTTCATAAATACAGTTTTTGTAATCTTTTGAAAATATTTTCACTGGCTTTGACTTTGCTTTATTATACTATCGCGACTGTTTTCGAAGAGACCCTAAGCTTCTAATAACTTGACTTACTGCATTAGATTTGTCAAAGTCTTTATTGGGTGATGCACACCATAAATATGAGTAGGTGCTTCCATGTGCTTGGATTCCAGCAATAATGTGTGCTAGTTTCAAATCACCTGCATGAGTAAATTGAAAATTCAAGTGTAGAAAATATCGACAATAGTATTTAGATTAGACCCTGTGTCCTTTACTTCCTGAATGATTGCAATAATATTATCTTTTTTACTTTTGCATTTTGTAATTTTAAATCAAAAGAGAAATCATTATCTTCAAGTTCCTCATCAATGAAAACCCTTAGACATACCTTAAAAAAACCGCCGCCTCCATCTAAACAAATTTTGATAATTATAGAATGTTCATCAAAATTGCGTTAGTCACAAACATATTCTATAATTCCTTTCAGATCATTGCAAAAAAACAGCAGGCAATGTATCATCATCATCATCATCATCATCATCTTCAAATTTAACATATGTCAAATACAAAAATCATTGAGAATCTGGTCGCGTTTTCTCAAGAAAACATCTGTTTTATTTTCAACAGATTTCCTGCCCAAAGCATATCGTATAAATGGCAATATTTTGTGTTTGAGCAACTAAGTGATGTCTGCAATGAACTTATTTAAGTAGAAGTAATAGTTGTCGAGCAACTTTTGACACCACCAATCTAAAAATGCATTGAATATGGTCTTCTGGTGCATAAGGGTATATTTCTTTGCCGAGATTTTTAACTTTCTGAATAAAATAATGTCATCAGTGAATATTTTTTCTGTCATTCTAAAGTTTTGTCAAATTTTTCCTGAGCGAGGTGACATTGCAACGATGGGGTATACCCCTGCCAATAGGTGATTTACACAAACCACATATTCTCATAACAACTTTTTTTGAACGGTTCTGCTTCTGCCAAATTTAACGTTTTTGGTCAACCAAGTTTTCTTTTTGGTGCCAAAATTCCCGGGGTACGAGCTATTTCGCATATGTGACAATCACAAATTCGATGTGGTACATACCTTGTAGATAATGAATATTTAGGAAGTAGCAAGCCAAAGTCATATACTGGCGGAAGAATGTCAACAGTTTTATTTCCTTTGCTGATGTCAAGGAGGTCAGAACGACATTTTCAACATATTGCTGCTGGACAACATGGTTCTGTTGGATCGAAATTCCCCATAAAATACAGTCGTAAACGTTAATGGATTGGAAGCTCTTTGAAAACAAACTAAGCACAATTTTCGTCGATTCTCGTCGTGTGAGGAGCCATGTTGCCTATGAGACACTTTTGCGCTGATAACAATTTTACTACATAAGGTTTTCTGATACTCAATTCTTATTGGCCATAAAATGTGTCAAGAACTTGGATAGCACATTTTGAGTGACTAGCTCAATAGCGAATTCTTTGGGCTTAGCCCAAAAATTGCATATCGGTATGTACTATCAAAATTCATAGGACGCTAAGGGCTCGTATTTTTTGTCAATTGAAGTGCTTTCCAACGTACATATGTGTGAGTTTCAGGTTTTTGCCTAAAAAATTTGGACCCGTATCCAGCGCTCTCTGCCATAGTGTCTAGTGCTCGCAAAGATATTTTTGTATACAGCATTCTGTACCTATATATTTTGAACTTTTGAATGCAGCGCCTTAAATATACAT
>CABFPE010000106.1:1070890-1087328 GCA_900660155.1 Hofstenia miamia
TATATATATATATATATATATATATATATATGTTGATTTAATGCTAAAATTTATGATCATTTTCAAATTTGAAAGTACAAGAGATAATAGCGGTCTGTACTAACCACTGGACAGGTCTGGACCGGTCACTGACTGGATCCGGTCATCCTTAATTTCACTTCACAGGTCAAAACCGGTCACTTTCAGATGTGTCTCTGGTCATAATGTTCTGGGAATTTCTCAAATCTCTTACTTCAAAATCTCGCGACAGCTGTGCGAAAAGGTTAGTTGATCACATATACAATTCAGTAACGTGGGTCAAGTGGATTCAGTGGTAAAAATACTTTAAATCAAAGTTCTAAGAATCTAAGTATCTAAACAATTATACCACACGCCAAATTTAAGTGTAAATCTCCATTTATCTTTTACCTTTATGTATTGCAAATGAATCGCAATAGTAATGATTTAGAACTTATAGAAACTGTTAGTAAGCATGCCCGTTGCACACTGTGCATTTGAAGGCATAAACCAAAAAGATCCCATAATTCATTATTAGATTATATTTTCAGAGTAAACGTCACGCTTAGCTAATGATTGATGGTGGAATTTTTACGTTAACGTGATTATTTAGATTTCCGGCTCACCACGGGCGTTAAGCCCTGCTTACTTATTAGGCTAAAATTAAGATTCAAGGTCCTCACCATTGATATGTGGATGTAATCCCAACGTGCCAATAATTACTAAAATATATCATTGAATTTATATTTACATAAGATTGCCAATAATCAAACAAAACACAATTTTGAAGTTTCCAGAATTGAAAGCATTGGGTGATTAGTCTCGATTTTTTTGTTTTTGCATTTAAATGAACTATGAGAAATTTAGGGTTAATACGATAAACTCTAACGCGTATGCATTCAGTACAAGTGCTTTCAACGGTATAAATGCATTATGTAATGTAAAAAACGGACCGGAAACAGCAATGCCAGTTACAACCTATCAAAAAAAAGATGTGAAGCTATAAGTACCCTTTTAACAATATCCATATCAAAATCAAAGCCTGCTTTTGATACATTTCCAGTATATTTAGGAAACTAGTTACTACGGTATTTGAAAACATTTGTTTTGCATCATGTACTAAGGTCATTGATAAAAAAATTATATTAATACACAGCTAAGAGCCTTGTAAACAGGTTAAACTCTAATTAAATATAAATGCAACTTAGAATTTTAACATTGAAATTCTCACCTTTTAATGAAACTCTAATCACGCTTATTAGAAGTATCTATATAATTTCTCTCTAAATTATCAATAAATAATATATTAAAGGCGGGAAAGTTCAGCGGTAATTCTTGGAAAAAGACAAAAAATGCATTGTATTTAAAAAATTGCAAATAAATTATTATTTAGTAAGACATCTCTTTAAAATGATATCATTGGAAATTTATTGGTTACTACAGTAATTGCTTTGGGGTACGTTTCTATAATTTTATGAACCTAACTTTCAAAGTTTTTGCCCTTTTTAGATGAACTTTAACAAACTATGTTAAGTTTAAAAATTTGAGATTAATATTAATTCATAAAATGAATAGGTGAAATCTACATCTATGCACACATTGTTCAAAAAATAAACTGCCACATCTTAAAGGGATTCTTGAAAAAATCAGAGTTCTCGACCATACTTTTATATATAGCTTTAAAGGCTGTATATAGTAATATTTAAAAACTTATACATATATATATATATATATATATATATTCTAGCATCATCAGGGGGAGAATATAAATAGCATTAACCAATTGTTAGCAATATAATGTGCAAGCATCAACTACTTGCAAATAGGAAAGAAAACCGAATTTAGTAAGACATGATAATTTAGAATGAAATAAAACCTTAAATGCAAACAGTAAAACATTATAATTAGAAAAATGAATTAGAGTAGTTAGCAGTAGGTATGAATTGAATGAAGGTGTGTCATCATTAACCCTAGCATAGAGTCTCCACAGCAAAATAATTCATTAATCAGAAAATAATGAAATTAATTAGCCTTCTAATGAAATTAAACTCATTCAGCAAGAAAGAATCACCTTACAAGTAGGAAACTGAGATGTAGATACAATCAGAGGCGCAGGGTAAAAACCCTATCCCCTCCAGAACAGAATTTGTTAAGAGTTATCCTGTGAATTACAATTAGTGCTGAAAGGGCAACTAAGATTTAAGAACAAAATGCTATTATTAAAATAATTGTGCACAATTAGGGCTTATTTGTGCATAACATAAATTACTAGTAAACATATCAAACCATACCTGACATAATAACCAAAATTAAACATTTAAATATTTGTCTACAAATCACTAAGCATGACAAATTAAATGATTCATCAATGGCAATTTAGAATAGATGCTATTAGCAGTATGAGTGGAAATTGATATTGATTTAATTTGACATGCCCAAATAATGTTGCACTAACATAATATAAGTTTTTGTTTATTATGAAGCAGTTTAACGATGGTGGTGTACTCCTCTTTCTTTTTATAATAACACAAAAGATGTTGATATCTTGCAAAAGTTGTGAAAACAGTAAAAAGTATAAAAATTCAAAATACAATAATATAAATTGATAAATGCAATAATAATAAACAATAACTAAGCAATTCAAAATTATATAATAACTCCATTCAAAAGAACATGTGATCCCTCAAAATCTACTTTATGCTGTATCATTATGCTATAAGATAACAGTGAATCTGAACATGTTGAGATTCATTTGTGATGCTTCTTCCAAGGCAATTCCCAGATCCTTCAAAAATGAGACATGATGAAATCAAGAGAAAAAGATGTTTTCAACTTTTTTGCACCAAAATATTTAAGAGAGTAACCTCCTTCTCCAATCCTTTTGACCCACTCCACAAGCTGCTGTAGTGGGACTCTAGATTTACATCAATTTAAGAGTGCTTTGCTACACCCATCATCATTGCAGATATCATAATCTGATTACACATATTTGTACGCTGGTCAACACATACTTCCCCCATGTATGTGGAAAGTAAGGAAAGAATTATATCAAAATGTTTTTTAAAACTGCCAAACATGGAAATGAGTTCTCCAGACTACATCAGGTACTAGTGAATCAAAACTATTAGCACCTTCCACAATCCAGGACTATATATGCATTTGGCAATTCCAGGCAACTTGTAGTGTGCTCAACAATGCTGTGACAGGTTTCATCTTTCCAAAAGGCCATTCTCCCCCAAAACAACATCTTCACCATGTGGTTAGCCTAACAGGATAACAACTAACTACCAGTTTCTCTACTCATGCCTCCTCTTCATGTAGGTATGCAAATTCTATGTGTGGAAGTAATCTCTACTGTATCAAAAGATATAAGATAGTTACACTTTTATTGGTCTATGTCTTGAATGACTTTGAATGAGCATGTTTGTTGTAGGAGATACTTAGTATTTCTGGGAATGAGGAATCTCATGCTTGCACACTCAATAACAAAAGCTGTTTTTTGCAAATTTGAACTCATAATTTTCAAAATGCTGATATGTTCATTGTCTTGATGCATGTTTTCATTTGTGATGTTGACTAAGCTCATGGAAGATTCTTTTTGGATATTGGAACGATTTTTGTTGCATAGATGTATCATGTGATTATTGCATCAGTTTGTGTACTATGATGTTTCTATTTGGGCTATATGGTGGTAGTTATTGATATTTAACAGGAATACATGAAGTTGAGGGTTGTTTACCAAGATTTCACTTTTCACCTGCCCTTTTAAACTTAAGGAAGGTTAGAGTAAAAGAGGTTGAGGGATGAATCACATAAATGCTGATATTTGAAGCTGAGAAGGACCTGCAGCTAGAGATATCAGAGGTGGAATTGAAAGCACTATGACTGCCCAAGAAGGACCTACAAACAGACATGGTGTTTAAATTCTCACTGTCATGATAATCTGTCTGCTCTTGCTTTGTTTTTTAGTTTGATGGTTCACCCAAACTGTGTTTAGCTGCTGCAGCTCTCTCTTCATGTGAAGGAGCATTAAAATGCAAAGATGGAATATTAATTTCGCATTCCTTAGAAAAATTTTTTTTATTTTGTGTTTGCAAATGAAGAGAGCTAAGATTGTGCTCAAATTCTGCTTTGAAAAAGTCTTTATCAATTAGTTCAAATCTAGATGTAAGGCAATATTCATTTCTTTCATCTAGCACAAATTCAAATTTTCACATTTTTTTTATTTATGCCTTTTCAATGCCTTTAGGTGGGCATTTAGTAATTTGGCAATGAAAAATTTTATTTGCTTCCAATTCATAGACAATGTAAGATAAAGATTATTTGATTGTGCATAGACATTCCCATTTGTGAGGAAGTTTGCAAATTTATTTTTTGTTGATGACTGTGCCTAGTGTACAGATGTAAACTATATCAAAAGTTTTATGTTGCTCAGTATATATCAATTTGTTGAAATAACATTGCTGTCTAACTGTGCTTGTCTGTGTATTAATACACATTGTTTCATGAAATAGGGCAATTTATGAATGAGTTTTTGAAATAATCATTATTGATTTCTTAAACATAACCACAAAACATCATTGGCATAGATGTAGGAGTTTCATGACCAGGCATAAATTTATGCAGGGATATTTTAATTGTGGAATGTTTAGAAATGCTATAAAAGAATTCCACTATTGCCAGTAATTCTCTTCAGTATTTTCCACTGAAGTGAGGATGCAATGGTTCTCATAAGATTTAGATGTGTCTGATTGGCATATTTGATGACTTGATTGACTTAGAGATTATTTAAAGTTTCCTTGCTAATATTTGAAATACCTTGCTTTAAAATTGTTTGCTCTAGGCTGTAATAAGTTTTTCTATAGGCCTGAAGATGCAGATCCAGTTGTGGTTGGCAGCCACAGTTATTGCTTGTGATTTAATGTTCTCTAATGGTATTTTTGAAATTTGGTTTATGCTAGTGTGACCTTAATCATGGAATTTTTAATGACTTTACAATTGTAATATTCTACAAGTGCAATTCAGTTGTTGTTAAATACTGAAACATACAAGATATGGTTTTCTGTTACCATTCATTCATGTTTTTTGTAGCAATGTGTAGGCCTGCTGTCAATTAGGAGGTCAGGATTTTCTGCTTTTTGAATTATCTAAATAAATATATTGTTGTATTCTTGGGCCTTTGTGATTTCCTGGGGTGGCTAAGATGAATTTGCTATATGTTTTGGAGCATTGATTGATTTTATGTTTTTCAGTCTTTTTTGTGAAATTGTCTAGCTGTTCCTGCTCTTGCCAGGACTATTTGAACTCAGTTTCTTTTTTCAGTAAGTTAGATATTTTTATATTTTTTCTTCCAGGTTCAGAATAAAAATGTAATGGTAATTAATGAAGCTCATTATTCATTGTTGGTTGTGTGGCACCTTAATTTGTTCTATGAGTTGCTTAGTATTATATTTGATTGAAATGTTGCCAGGTTTCATTGTTCTGCCAAGAAATGTAACTTGTTTACAAGCAATTGAGCACTTCTTTGCAATATTTCTTAGTCCAGCATTGAATAATATTCAAAGCACTTCACTTAGTTGTTTGGAATGTTCATTAGATGCTAGTTGTGAGATTAAAATGTAATTTATGTAAGATGCAATTCTACTTCTTTATAAAATTTTGTTATGTTCCATTGAAAGGTGGCAGGGATGCTGAAGTGTCTAAATGCCATACATAGCCATTTTACAGACTGTACAGTGTGGTAAATGTAGTTTGTCAATGTTTTCTTTGTGTATAGGGACCCTTAAACATCCTTTGCATAGATCTAGATTGATTTAGAGTTTGTAATTAGCTTAATTATACAAGATTTCATTTATCCTAGGCATCAGATATGCATCTTTATGTGCTATATCACTTAGGTTCATGAAATATATGAATAGTCTGTGCTAAGCTCCTTGTTGAATGAAAACTGTAGATGAAGTGTGTGGGCTTTTGCTACTTTGAACAATACCCTTATTTAAGAGTTCTGAGAGAGTCTTCTTCACATTTACACCTGTAGTTGTGGATTAGCATGAAGGCAGTATTGGTGGAAGTAGTTTGAATTTCATGTTAAACACTTATTGCCTTTTCTACACTGATTTGTCTTGATTAAATATTCTTGTGTTGTTTATGATAATGTTGTTTATAATATTGATTTCATTAGCATTAAATGTTGATAAGTTTCTTTTGAAATTAGTACTATATTAGTTTCTGGGATCTTGGTTTTTTCAGAATTGGAGAATGGATTTTAATTGGTCTGCAATTACATCAACTAATATGTCTTAGTCAAATTTGGTATCAACTTCTAGATTTTATAAATTTTGAGGTCATATTCTTAAAGAAATAAAGGGAACTGTGTTTCTACATTTTATTTTATGCTGTTCTGATGTAGGAGATAAGTTTCAAAAAGCATGAGCCATTTTCTGAATGTTTGCCTTTCAAAAGAAATTTTCTTGTGAAGAACTGCAGCATTTTTGGCAATTTCATGCCTAAGTTTTGAGAATTATGAATTAACATGGATACACACTTCTTAGTTTTTGTGTCAAAGAGTTGTTCTGGTATTGGAGGTGAAGTTGTGTATCATGAGAGAGGTGGTCTTCTTGCTTTGGTGGATGCAGAGAAGGAAGCAAGATTAAATGAGCTTCATTTTGCTGAGGAAGTTGGGGACTGGGTGCAGTGAGTTGCACTTGTATTTGTGATAGTTTTAAATGATTATTAGTGGCAGCTAGAATATTGTCCTAAACCATCTTAAGTTTTTTCTTGATTTTGACCTCAAATGTATTGAATTGTCCTTGTGTGACAAATGTTAGTATCATTTGCTTGGTCATATGTGATGAAATAGAATCTAAGCAGCTTTCAAATTCACTTAGTTTATTGCTTGCATCAAATATAATGCCAATGAGCTCTTGCTTTTTGAAGTTACTTATATAACAAGTAGTTTATTCAATTGACATTTTTATCATAAAAATTGTTCCTAAGTGAGGAGAGGGGCAGGATTACCATCTCACACAAAGCAATTTCTTGGTCTGCCAGCGCAGAGTCTAACTGGTAATAAAGCTTAGAATCATTTCAACATTTTTTTACCCAGTTTGAAGCAGAAAAAAGCTGTAGTTGTTGGTTACCAACTAGCATAATCAGGGAGAGCATAGAAATAGCTTTGTAATCATTTTATAGAATTTGAATTTACTGCATCAACTCCTTGTCAGTAGCTAAGAAAGCTTCATTTAGTGAAACATGAGAAATTAGAATTAATTATAACACCATATGCAAAGCATTATAATAAGCAGCAATGATTGAGAGTGGTTACAAATTGCATGTAATTAAATCATTATTAACATTAACATAGAGTATGTGTGGCAACTACTGCTGAGGCAATTCCGTCATTAAAAACGTTAAGTGAATAAGCCATCTATTGAAATTAAGCTGTTTCAGCAAGAAAGAATCCCAGATGGGCAAGACATAACTCCTCTCCCTTTCAGATCAGATTTGCTGCAAGTTGTCATCTGAATTATGATTAGTGTTGATAGGTCATCAAAACATTACAAGCAAAAACTTTGTATTAAGCATAATAAATAATAATGATACAGTAATATTTAAATAATTGCTTACAAAATCAAAACATGTCACTATGCATAACAAATTAAATGATCCATTACAATAAGCTATTTAGAATTGATTATTATTTTAAGAATGAATTTTAATTTGATCCCTTGCTAAAACATTTATTACCTAAGTATGTTTTCTCCATAAAGTAAATAATTTGTGGAATTAGTTCTGAATCTAAAAACTAAAATTTAAAAATATGTCAATAAGATATATTGAAAACTCACAATTCATTAAAATTTATCTTTCATGTCCTCAGGAATGTAAGAAATTGTTTAGATGGAATATGAAGTGATTAAAATTCGAATAAAAATATTAGTTAAACATTTTGAAAATAAATATTGTCATTTGAGTTAGATAAAAATTTTTTTTTATCTTTTATACTGCTATATCATATTAAGTGAAATGCTTTAGCATCACAATTCTTAAATTTTCTTGAAGCAGAAATTTTTTAATGATAACTTTTAAGATAATTTTGTTTCAAAAAAGCAACTTAGAACATTTTTCTAACTTTAATCAATCACAAAAATATTACAAATGTTGAAATATTTCATAAAATTTCCATCTTAAAGATTGACATTCTCAAGTTTTTTAATCTGAATGTTTTAGTCTAACTGTCTAATAAATATTTTTAGCATTTTATTATAAAAATTGATTGGAGAAGAGTATTATATTTTATAATAAAGTAAAAAAACATTTAAGTTCATATATATATATATATATATATATATATATGTACACTTGAAATTTCAAAGACTAGAAAGGTTTGTGGAATCACATATTAGAATAATAAATTATGTAAATTGCTTGCTTCCCTATTTAAAAGATTACACCTTTAGAATGTTTGTAAGTGCCATAAAAGCCTCTTCTTTCATTAGTTATATATTCTTATTGCATTTTTCTATTAGAGGTTCAAAGAATTTTAGATTTTTTTTAGTGAAGCTATTGCTTATTTAAGTCTAAAATTATGTTTGCCACTTTGGCTAAAATTGCATTTCATATCTTTGTTTAACAAAGGGAGTTTTTGGAATTTTCCTAATCAATGATTGATGTTGAATATTAGTTAATTATCAATACTTCAAAATGATGAAATACTTTCTTAATTCATCATCTTTGTATACATTTCATGCTTTAGATGATTCTAGTTAAAAATCATTACAAATTACAAATGCTATGTAAGTTAATTCACTCTTACAAATAATTTCAATTTTGACAAGATTGAAGTCAGAGACTGCAAAAGCTTTTGCCAAGTAGGATGTTTCATTATAGGAGCATACATAGCATGTTATTTAAATGTGACGCCGTTTAAAAAAAGTCTCATACTCTAAAAATTAAAATGACTGTTCGACGTTTTTTTTTACTTATTTTTGACATTTAACTTTTCTGAACATTATAACCGTATGGGTAGTTTTACTTAATATTTTTTCAAAACAGGCGTTTTTTCACAAAATATGAAGATTTCATTGTGGACGGAAATTAGTTTTTTAAAGAATTGTCTAATAAAACAACCCTACATGAATGGCCCTCTTTGATAATTTAAAATATCTACACATTATAACAATAAAGCAATTTAAAACTCCGCAAAAGAGAGATAGTGGTTGAAATAAAAGTATGACATTTTCGTTTATTGATAGTTTTTGATTTCTGACAGCAAAATGGGTGCACAATATTCTCTACAGGGTTGTGTTTATCAATTGGCTGTGTTGGATATTGTGAAAGCATCGAAGGATCGAACAAATATTACAGACTTGACAAAAAATTTCCGAAATCTGACCGCAAAGTTCCAATAAGGAAATTTTGTTTTGTGGTTCAGTCTGACATTTGAAAACAGATCTGCTTGCCAAGCCTAAAATCTTCTAATTAATCATTTTCCATATTAGCATACAGTATTTTTATTTTCTTAACAAAAACATTAATTTTATTTGAAATTAGTCTGTTTATTTAAGTAATTCTCTTAATTGCGGAAAAATTTCTGTAAAATAATTGTTGACATGATTTTCAAAGTTCTCCTTGCATGACAGTGTTTCCTTCAAAGGCTTGAATGTGGGCTGAGTCTAGCACAATCTCATTGTCGTTTTTTGTTATGATTTTGTGTGTAATTCTAGTCTTCAAAATCTCAACAATGGAACAAATAGTCTTGAACGTTATAATATGAATTTTCTTTTGTTATGTAAATGTGACATTAGCGCGAATTATTCCAGTTTCCAGTAAGTTATTCACTGGAACAAGATATTAGTATAGAACTATCTCCAACAATTTTTACATATTTAGCATTTCCAATTTTTTGGTTATAATTTTAAACAAATCTTTGACGACTACTGCTGTGGAATGCTATTTACCAAGCCATGAAAATAAGTAGAATGGGTTAGTCTTTTAATAGTGTTCTAAAATCAATTAAAGAGTAGTCCTAAAGCTAAACGAGATATTTAGATTGGTAGTTTTTTCTCTATTAAGAAGCAAATAACATCTAACAACATAAAATGAAAGAGTTTTCTTTAGTATTTGATCACAACTTTTCGAATAAAAATAACTTCCATTTGACAAAGTTTAGTTTAAGCTAGATTTTTTATTTTCAATAATTGTTAAGTAGTATGTTCACATTGTTTATTTTGTATTCCGTTAATCCTAAGGTTGTTCTAGAAATGAATTTCGATGTAATATTTAATAACCTAAAAAAGTATGACGTATGCCTTTCTATTGTTTCTGTTTGACCATTAAGCATCATTTTCAATTGCAATATCTTTCCAAAAACTTGCTGTTTGGTTGCTTTTGCCTCAATAGAAGTCCGCATTAATTTTGCCTTCACTTGCATATATATATTACAAGTATTTTTCATTGCTTAGTTTTAAAATTTTAGTAAAAAAAGGAATTATATTTTGTATCTAGATTAAATAAAGAAGCGCGCGTAAACACATATTTACCATAAATCGTACGCGTTGTAGCCAATTAGGATTCCTCTAAACTTTTAGGCTGTACAAAGTAATTAATCCAAGAATAATTGATTACAATTTCAGAGTCACTGACAATTTATTACACAGCGAGGCGATTGATAAAATTAATAATTATGATGAACCCAATTACTAAGCGATTCTTTATATTACCATAAATCATGCACATGGGAAAAATGCTCAATGGTGTGAACAATTCGGTTTTTGCGCCAATTTGCAGAAAAGACATTGCTTTCCAAGGCTGAATTAGGATTAATTGAAATTATATAGACCTTTTATCTCAAATACATGTTTTGAATATAGTCTATTGTATTTAAACTAAAAAGTATCTTCTATTTGTAGTAAGACAATGCTCTTAAAACCAAATACTTTCAAACTATCAAAGATTACTGTGCTGGTATGCATCGTATTAACCTTAAACAGTCTAGAGTCAGTCTTAAAGGACAAAAAGTTTTTTCACAATTACAAAGAAATTTCTCCAAGCATGGGTAGGACTATTGGGGAACATACATTAATGCAATGTTGAAAATTTCTATTAAAGCTTATTGTTGTGGCAGAGATTGTTGAATAGATTAACAAGTTTTCCTTAGAAATTTTCGAAATTTTGAAAAAATAAATTCTCTCCATACTTAGTGTTAATGTATTTAGGTTTTGAGCTGCTGAAGGCAACTAAGAATTTTGACTGTTTCTTAATATGTGCAAAGATATTCCAAACCCAATGAGGCGCGCCGTGCGCAAAGTCAGAGGTCGCGGGGCCGAAGTCTCTCGATGGAACTAGTGCGAAAAAGAAATAAGAGACTCTCCTCTATCATGTGGTGCTTTCAGATTGAGCACAATATGAATAGTTTTTGAGGTATAAGCTTTTAAAAATTTTCGATAGGATCATGAAAATTTTTTAAAAATCAACAGGCTGTTTAAGGTTAATAATACATTGTATTTTAAACATCGGTTTAAATTGTTCAATAAAATTTATTACTAAATTAAATAATATTTATTATAAATTTGCAATTTCCATAAATACATTAGATTTTCTTTATACTTTTTGCCTGTTAAACAATGTTTTTGTCTTATCTTAAAGCAGTGAACGAAAGTAAAAACATTTTAAATTCTTTGACTGGCTTGGGTTATGTTATATTGAGCCCGCGATTAAAATTACTACATCTAACAACTCTGGTACGACTAAAAAGAAGATTGAAACAACTTTAACCCATTTGATGTTTTTCAGAACTAATCTATGTTATTTAATAGTAGCAACATGTTTTAAGGCTATTTTAGGGTATCACATAATTCACATTCAAATAATGAATAAATCTATAGAAAAGTCCATTCTTGGGAACAAATTTTTTTTGGCGAAATTTATAAAAGGCTAGATATATGTGCAAAGGTTACAAAAACGAGATATATATGAAATTGCAACAAAAGGCGAGATACTTATGTAAGAATGGACAAATAGCGAAATATATATGTTGAGGGTTAAGCAAAGAGCGAGATACATATATATATATATATATATATATATATATATAGGATTTGCTTTGCCTAAGAAAAATTCTAACAAACTGCTTGAATCTCAATGCTTTATATTACCCAAACCAGCCAGGATTACGCTCTAAGAATTTTAATATTTTTTAAGTAACACGTGTGAAGAAATCAAAGACATCTTACTTCTACTTTAACCGCATCATTCGCTTGGCAAACGTCATACATTATTTGATGTCTACCGCAGTGCTTGTTTTTTGCAGACTACATCTCAATTGCATTTTTAATACTGAAATTAGATGCACACATTATCTTTTTTGCCAATGCAACTCATGCCAATGATCTTGCAGTTCATCATTTCATAAATGATTTTGTTGACTACTTAATACATTTGTAGAAATGCATTAAGTTAATAAATCTATTTAATAATATATATATATATATATATATATAAACCATTCCATGCATTAACATACGTCGCCTATCAATGAATATTTGCTATTGCAAGTACATAAAATTGCCTCTGCTTACAAGACCAATAACTATCTTGAGAATTTTTTTCATAAAGATGCATCCATTAATTTTATAGAAATCTTGCTTGCTTTGACGAAGATATTAAAGTGAATATTAGGAGTATATATAGAATCAAATGAATAGTAAAATAAATGATCATTTGAATTTGAATTAATAAAATAATTGATGACCATTGCTAGACACATTTTGGGAGTTATACTTGTGCGCATTATCATCAGCCTAAGGAATAGCTATGAGAAAAGCAGGTAATGAAAGTTACAATAAATATTAGATAAAGACTTCCAAGAAAAGACACCAGATGTGATAGATAATTAAGAAGATGTTTGAGATCTAATGTCTAACATTTGAGATTGAGTTGATTAAGTAAAGAATGAAACACTATTGCGAAGGCTTTACTAAAATTTATGAACATAGAATGGCAATTTTTCCCAAGATTCGGAAAACCAGTAAAGGATCTTAGAAAATTCAATTACAGCAGCTTCACCATTCAATATCAGGTGGAAATAGATTTCTGCTATTATAACTGGCGGAGAACAGAGGTAAGGCGAGCAATTATGCACTTAGCATTATATTTTACCTTGGCCCCATAAAAATACTTCTGCATCCGTTCCTGTATTCCAGTTATAACATGAATTGAACGCTAAGATATCTCATTTTTGAAATGTTCAATGACAATATATGAAATTAAGGAAAAATTTAGTCCTGAAAAAGTGTTTTGTATTGTTAATCGATTTCTTAATATACTTACTTAAACGTTTTACGAACTTGTTTTATATGTTCAGCTCAATACACTCAATTATAATATTGTGTCTCCCCTTTTGAAATATTAGGCAGATAACTTTGTTTATTCAAAAATTTTGTTCAGTTGAATGCAAAGGAATTCAGACACTAAGAGAAATTAACACTATCTGTCGCATATATTTCAATTTTAGAGTATTTCCAAAAAAAGAATAATTATATTAGGGAATCGAAATCATTAATTTATATGTTGAGAGAATTAGGAAATTGTACAAAAGCAAAACATCTGCTCCATAATTTTATATAATCTAATTAGATTATGGCTATTTTAGATGTTTGCAAAAAAATTTTAAACAATAAATTTTTAATTTTTTAATTGTGCAAACTTTTAAAAGTTTGAATAGAAAAAATTTGAATTTGGATTGTTTACATTACTGGCCTATGCATATTATGATCGCTATTATTACAAAGGCTAAATCTAGTATGTATGCATTCACTCTTAAGTCTTTGCAAAATTTCTATTGAAATAATTGGAGGGATTAGTAAACATCTATGAGACTAATTTTTTATGTAAAAGAAATGTTACTCAACAAAAATTCCATATTGAATTTATTAGAGTATAATTTTTTCATATTTGTATATAAATTGCGAACATTAAGTAAATGAAATGCTGTGTTACATTATGCAATGATTTCGTCATCTCTTTGCAAAAGAAAAGGAAAATGCAGTTGATGTGACGCAAAGAAACTAATAATTGAAATGTTTAACGTCGAAGAATAATTATAATTGATTGCAAAGAAAGGCAAACCGATGACTCCAATTAGCAAGTTCGCAGTACTTTAAAGAGTGGGTGTTTTCCAATATAAACTTTTACATAGTTTTTAATGAATCCGTTAATAAATACAAACGACATTAAGGGGTTCGTCGCCAAAACCGATTTACCCATTTAATAGTATATTAAAGAAACTAATGTTGATTAGCGAATGTCTACTTCCAAAAGAAATGCGAAAATAATTTCTAGCAAGTGATCGGTACTGTGAAAAATAAAAAACATTGAAATATTTATGATAAGTGATAAGCGATATTTATGCAACATTGCAATAGTGGACGTAATAGAATAACATGACCTGACGATTTACAGTAGATAGTAGAAAAATGTAACTCACATTTACCAATCTTGACATATTAAAAAAATAGATGTTGCAAACACATACTAATCAGCATCTGTTCAGTTGTAAAAAAATAGATTATATTTTCCCTGAATACATGAGAGAAAAAAGTTTATAAATGTTCTATTTGGTAATATCAATATGGTATTCAGCCCATACATCCATTGAAAAGAGCACAAAACATACGCCCTTTTGACACAACACTCTGCAACGGATGGCCTCGGGTTCCAAGTTTAATCTGAATTCATTCGAACATTTTTAAATAAAAATAGAATAAAACTTAATTTATTATAAAGAAACGTCTTGCTGCAGAAATTTACCCTCAAGTATAAGCTCTGATTTTATCAAGATGACAACTGTCTGTTTCTATGTATTTAGCACAAATTTTCAACAGAATCTCTTTAGCAGATTATGAATTTGTAGGATTAAACAGAGAGACTTCATCAAAGTTTTGTGTAGATCATAGTACTAAAAAAATATATAATATTGTAAGAAAACAATGTGCTAGCGATATCAATAGAAGAATGATACTGAATGGGAATAATAATAATTCAAGCACAGAGTAATTATATAAAAAAAGGATATTGATTTTGGTGCTATTATTTGATTAAAACAAAAACTCTATTTTCGATTCTCTAAAACGAATTGCGTAATATTGGCAATGGAAATGACACTGCCCAGTTAGAAAGTAAAAAAACTGTCCTCTTAGTCAGGAGGTGTATACAATTTCAGTTCACAACTCAAAATGTGTGCTAAGTCAATATTATAGGTGCTTATAACGTGCCGGCCCACATACATTTTTTAAATTTCTTTTATTGAGTGCTCTATGCTGTTGCTGATTCGAACAATAAGGAAAATATCTTAGGCTTATTAAAAGATACTGGTGGTCCCAGTTGGGCCTTCACACCCTCAACTTTGCACTTCTGCTTTACACAACTCGAAGAGAAAATTTTCACCAGACAAAATTCAGATACTGTTCAATATTAATCTGCTTACTTAAATCAATGTTATTTCAAGGAATAACATTCAACAGATCTGCTAGTTTATATCTAAACTTGCATCATTGATCCATTCAAAGTGTATTTCATTTTGAAATCCATTGATAGTTTCAAGGGTCCAAAGAAGAAAATGTAAATATTGTGCATCCTTGATATGAACAATTACGAGGCTAATTGATTATGTTTACCAGTTTATCATAAGGTAAACCGACAAGTATTGGATTATGGTAAGTCGACGAGTACTTAATGTCGCATGCATAAAAGCTTTGCACTGTGCATTAATGTTTATGATGATTTATGATAATGTTGCCACGATTTTATTCAATAAAAGCTTAATATTTGTAAGCCTTTTATACTTCAATTGAATAGTTGTTGAAGTTAGGATCAGATAGAAAAAGGCAGTGAAATTTTGGCAGATTGCAAAAGTTTTGGAAGAGTATATTGCAATCCCAGTGCTTTTTGACACTGAGCACTTGCTTGATTATGAAGGAGAATTAACTTCAGAATTTCATCATATTGCATTTGAAGTCTTATAAAAGAGCGCATATATATAGGTCTAAAGCGTGTTTTATGCTATTTCCTGGAAACTTCGTAAAATTCCTGGAATTCCCAATGTTTTCTTAGAATTTACAACAGATTCATTTAGCCAATCAAATTATCACAACTTTATATTTACACACAATACATTTTCACTGACAAGGCACCATCATTATAGTTTGAAATATGGTCCGTGGTAGTAAAATTTCATTAACAAAGCGTGCTCAAATTCATATTTTGTACGAGGAGGGGTACAATTATCGTGCTATAGCTGTTAGAATGGTCGTGTCAGTATCTTAAGTATCCAGAAGTGTTACTCGCTATCTTTTATGCTATTTCCTGGAAACTTCGTAAAATTCCTGGAATTCCCAATGTTTTATTAGAATTTACAACAGATTCATTTAGCCAATCAAATTAT
>CABFPE010000106.1:1092668-1112087 GCA_900660155.1 Hofstenia miamia
AACTATGTTAACGATTAGGTTTGAACTTTCAAACTCTTGGCATTTCCTTAATGAATATCTGAGGCAAAATATATGGTCTTTGCAGCCTTGCCAGGTTGGTTACAAATTTGCAGTAAATCAACCTAGAGTTTATATCAATTTTATTACTGAATTAACAATCTTTACAAGATTGCCTAATATTTGAATGCATAGAAAATTATTTTTAAAAAGCAGTTTCAATACAAAATCTGGAGGTATTCTTATGCATGAAATGGAAACCAACTATATAGTTATAATGTCATATTAAGTTAACATTAACGATCTGCTTGTATAGCAGACAGCTTCAATAGCTATGACAGAAGTAATTACCTTTTAATGAGTTATATGCTATAAAATTGGCATAGAATGTCACCCATTTAATCCAACTTTGGGACAAAATATTATTTGGAAGATTTTTATAGTGTGACTGAGACAAATTTTCTTTAAAAACTACGTACATGCACTGTCCTCTCGTATAAAATTTATAAATTTGTACATCAAATACATTTTCATGAAGTTGTGGACTTTGTTGAAAATTTCAATGGGACGTCAATTGTCAATTATGCTGCGGGGTATTTTAATAACATTGCAATCTGTAAAGTACATTTATGCGCAAGTGGATTTAAGGATATAAGCGCTGTATAATTAAATGGGCTATATATAAATATATACATATATATTAACATAAAAATTGCAATTGCTTACTATTTCTGATACTAGAAAACGTCGCTTAAAAAACACGGTTTTGCCCAATAATTCGTACCACATATGGGGTCCTTATTAATGCTTACAGGATGAGTTTCGTCGTCTTTGAATTCCAAAACTGTGAATACTTGGCTAGTTCAATTGAATAACAAAAAGTGATGAATTCAGTTTTAATAAGATGAAAGACTTGAGATTGGTGGATCACCATTGCAATACATTATTCAACGTAATCTTGATTCATAATTTATAAAAATATAAACTGACAACCGATACCAAAATAAACAAATCGAAGATTTTCCGAAACTGCAAGGAAATTGGAAACTCTAAAAATTCCTAAAACTATTTTTTGAATAAAGTTGTAGCCGCTCTGCACAAGACAACGGGCTTGTTTGTAAAGGGCCTAAGATAATGCTCAAGATCAGCGTGATCTTATTAAAAGGTAATTATTATAATGCAGACAACAAGATTGGGTATTTATTGCACCTAAACTCTGACAATTGTTTTGTTAAACAGAGAAATCCAGGACATTATTTGTAAGAATTCATGGCTTGCTAGCAATTCGATCTTGTAAATTACTTTAGTAATTGACATGTGCAAAATTTTGACTATTCTATTTGAATAAAAAATATAATGTAAGTGTCCATCAGCAGAAATGCATGGTTTTATGAAATTTTTTATAAAAACTTCTTTTTTCAATTTTTTTAGAATTTTAAAATTATTTTGAAGATGATCTGAAATGACTGTCTTAATATTTTACGTGCTTCGAGCTATATATATATATATATATATAATCTATACCAAATTCAAGGGAAAAATCAAAATTTCAATTGTATTTATGTGAGCAGTCCAAAGTTTTTTCTCAAATTGGCTTTCGCTCAAATTGTTATGGCCTGGAAATTAATCGCAATGCGTGTCTACGGAAAATCATAAATCAAAGCTATCAATTAATCAAATTGCTGGGTGGTGGCGGTGACCGAATTTCTGTGAATTTAAGAGGCCATCTGAATATTTTTGTTACAGTTATTTTGCACTTCAAACTTAACAACATCCTATATAATTTATTGTGTTGTTTCAATATTCCAAGTAAACATTAAGACACTATTATATCAAAATGTTACATACAATTTTACTGAATTGTTCACAAAGGAGATATAGAAAAAATTCTAAATATTTGCAATGTAAGTCCACATTTACGATTAAATTGACCATTTCGATGCGTATTATAAATACTGTAAATATATATATATATACTATTTACTTTTAATTGCACCTTCTTCATATTTTAATTAAGCTGTACGCTATTGCGCTTTTTTTCATTATAATATCCCATCAATTTGCAGGAACGTTGAATTATTAGTAGTATTAATGTTTCGGGGTATATACAGAGTCATGCGCACAGAGAGAGCACAAGGATGCAGCTTATCATCAAAAACCTTTAATATAGGGCTAAGACAATAATTTTCTCAAGTAATCAATACGAACACGTATATACTAAATACAAATTCAATTTTATTGAAGGCACTTTGTTGCAATAGTATTTAAATTAGAATACCCTTTTACATAAATTACGTTTTAATCAAACCGACTGTATTACTTAGAACAAGCAAGGTAATTTTCATCATAATAAATTGGAAAAATTTTAGAAGAAATAAAAAAGTATAATTGTATAAAACACAAATGGGTTTACACGAATGTTAAGCCCTCTTAGAGAATTCTTACACGGAGTTCACTATCAGGGTGGGAAATTGTCGGATAGCGGATCATTTATAATCTTTAGGTTAGAAGATTTAAGGTGGGAACTATTTTAAATGTGAGACATTTGAATATTGAAATTTTTAAAGATATTAATGCTATTTTTATATTTTTTATTTACATTGTTTTTTATGATGCTATTATTGATACTATTGTTAAGAAAATTTTCAGCGTATTATACTAGAAATCTATTTTTGACCATGTCGGGTGGTGGCACAGTGTTAGGCGGGTCGAGTTGCGGTCATTGTTAAACGAACAGAATCTGATATCATGTCAAATAAGTGGTCAATTTCACAGCCTTTTTACGATACACATGAATACACATACATACAAATTACTTCTATGCAATATTTTATAATTTAGTTTGCGGTTCTGAATTTTATAGCATACTGTTATTTTCAAAAGGTCCTTACATATTCTTCGCCTGAATCACAATGGAAATTTTTCAATATATTGAAGTTGAGCTTCTGTTTATTTTCTAATCGCATTCATATAAGCTCTTGTAAGAAGTTACTTTGAAATGATGGTTTTGGCAAAAAGTACAATCAAATAGCACAACGATTTATTTTAAGGCAAATTACACAGAAATCATTAAATAAGGATTAAGTTAAATATTTAATAATTCTATAAATTGAGTTTGATTCAATTTAAATTTATCGGCTTCACCTATATTAGTAGTTATTAAGTGGCTGGCGAAATCGTAATACCATTCTCAAAATTATAGATTCTCTAAATTATAAACTGAATGCTTTGGGTTTTGGCTAGTAATAACGATATTAATATGCTGCTTAAAAGATCTGATTAAAGTTTGGTTAGAAAATATGTAAATAGACTTTAGAATCTGCTTTCAGATGTAATTCCCAGATTTATCCAATTTTCATTGCAATTTATCCATTTCAAAGCTTTATAAAATGGATGTATGGTATCTTAGCATATTAAAAACTCGAGTGAATTATCACTGTTATCAATTTCTGGTAACAAATTTTGTTTTAAAATGGCCTCATTTTAGCAAAGAGGTACGGTAATGCTGAAGAAATATTTTCACTGGCTTTGTTTTTCCGAAAATGGCAAAAACCGTCTTGGTTTCAGTGCCATTCATACGAGACTCTTCATAATATAAAATACGGTTTTGCGTTTTTGCTCTGTTATTCAACCACGTTTAATAAGAAATCTGTTAAACAAATCGGTTAAATAAATATATTCTAGTTTCTGTTATATTAATTTGTTATATTTAATAATATGGTCAATACTAGATTTGACCTATTTGGCATATTTCAATATTTATATCCAGTTATTCAAGCTTTAGCTTATTTATCTAGAGTTTAATTTATTCTAAATTAATTTCACTTTGTACTTCAGTCTACTTGTAAAAAATATTTTTGAATTTTCTGCCTTTCTTACTAATATAAAATAAAAAATGTGAAACATTTCAGTAAATTTCATTTTACACGTAACGTAAGACACGTAAAACACAATTTATCATTAATTCATACAATATAAAGCTAGCTTAATAAAATCTGTTTTAAATTGATTAACCTGACAGATGAAACAAAAACATAGTAATTGAATTTGTTTATAAGAAAGGCATTTGATGCAAAAAAATTCTTACAAAATTACTTATAAAAATTGGTACATATGTTTTAATGAATGAGAATTCCCTGAGTAAAAGGATTTTAAAATATTTATAAAAATGATAATGTAAAAGTTTTTATTGAAGGAAATTGGAAATCAAGGAAATTGGAAAATGCGTAAAACTGTTGTTTAAATATTTATGTGAGATCCTCTTAAGAAAGCAGATGTAGCTCCGCATACAACGCTCAATCCGATATTTAGTAAAGATTTTCTAAGGAGAAACATGCATTGTTTTGCCATTTATGTAATAAATATCAGTATGAGAAACTATGTTACAGTAAAAAATATAGCTGATTAAAATTATCTGTAAATTTTCAAAAAACTCAGAATTACGAGAAACATGTATATAAATGTATATATAAATCTTGAATTTAAGCTTTGTAAATACACTTTATCAAACTAATGAACTAAATAAAATTTTACATCTAATGCATTGAATGCATAATTCAGAGGCATTGGCAAAATATGTCAAAAAATGTTTCAGTACAAAATAATGATGGGAAGCGTTGCGCACTTTTTAAATAAGTAAATAATTACATAAATATTAATCCTATATAAATCCAATGATAGTACTAGGGAAACCAAATATTATGGTTGTTTTGAGTCAGCCACATTTTATTATAAAATAATATTTGTACAAGCAAAAAATCAATAATAGTTATTTTAAAAGTTTACTTTATTGAAAATAGAGATTTATGATTAATTAATGAATGTTCACGCAATCAACGTTAACTTGTATATTAAATAAAAAAGATTCTTCTCAAGTTTAGACCAGTGAACAACTATCCCCTTGAACTTTGCTTCTGCAATAGAAAGCATACTTAATAATATCAATGCAGTCCGCTTATGAGATTCCGGCCAAAATTTTGATTAGTAGTCTCTAGAATTTCAATTTAAATATTTGCAGGATATTATATTCTGACTGCAGGGATTAACTGAAATGCTATTTCCGATTGATGGCAGATTAAATCTAAAAGTTAATTATATTAAGATATTTATATTCAACTTTTCAGAAAGAAGACAAATTAAGTTCTGCATTTGTGTAATCATATATTCAATTTCAAATATTAAAATTCAAAATTAGTGGAAGTACAAAATTAACTCAAAAATTTTTTAATTGAGCTGGCATATCGTTTCATCTCAATTTTAAGCATTTTCCTTAATCAAAAGTGCATTAAATATGAAAGGTTAGGAGCATTCTGACGCTATTGCCCGAAAAAGGGGCGTTGGTCAGAAAGGCTACTTGAAATTTTGTAATGGAATCTGTATATTAAGGACATCCAGAGCAATAAGGCGCAGATTCAATACAGTAGTGTAAAAATTCGATAAGTTTACTTTAAACCCTAAATACGTCTTCGTAGAATTTAAGAAATGAATAGAAAAGTATATTAATCGACATGCAATTTTTGCTCTGTGCATTTATCGGTGCTGTATTGTAAATTTAATATGTAATGACAATGAAATTGTCTACAAAACGAAAGAACGAAAACTTTTTACAACTTATTTTATAATTTCAATATTTTACGAATGCAATAGCATTCGAAGTGCGTATATTTGTATTATATATAAATTTAGATGTGTATTTGTCTGAGAAACTATTTCTAGTTGAAAGTTGTCTCATCAAAGTAATTTATATTCGAAATTTATATATAAATGAGTGTTATATGCTATGAAAAGAGATGTATTTTGAGATTATTTTTAATACCTTGAAATCCACTCATTAAATTTATATATGTTTCATTGGTAGTTTCGTATTGAAAACAAATTAATAACGTAATATTTAGTTAATATACAGCTTAGGATATATATATATATATATAAATTATTGGTGCTTCTGTCATTGAAGAAATACGTTCAGGCATTGGTGTAATAAACCTTTATTTTAGTTAATCACGATCTACATGCCCGGAGTTGAAATTGATGTCTTTTATGCAACTTTCCGATTACCTTAATCAGCCCTGAAAGTTTTAAATTTGTTTAGTTTCATGAGAAATTTTTAAGTGTCTATAACATGCGAACTAATAAATATGTCAGCAAGGCAGAGGTTTGTCTCGTCTTAAATTTTTGTTCTTAAACTGTTTTTTCTCATGCTTACAAAAACTAACTAATTTGAAAAAATTCTATGGCTATTTTCAGGGGTCTCTTAAGCTACCTTTAGCACAAATGTCTCGATTTTATAATTTCACAATAAAAATAAGTTATATTGAAAAATGCTTATTTATTAAATTATAAATTGTTTGAGGTTTTTATTTTTATTTTGGTGCTGTTGACCACTAATTGAAGCAAGTACTAAATGTGACAAAAAAATTTAAAAATTTTTTTTTTCACATTCACTATTTATAGTGATTAATTCTCCTAGGCAATAGCTGACAGCAGCCTATTAAATTATCGTTTGAATCCTGCAACTGCGAAAAGACATCATGAAACGAGTTTGCAGAATAATTGATCATCGACATCAATAGACATTAAACGCATGTCGAAAAAGAGTATTTCAAAGGCGTCTGCCATATTTGTCGAATAGCTTGGAAATTCTCTCTCTATCAGAACATCTTTATTTCCTTCATTGTGTCAAAAAGCCATTATGCTAGCATATCAATTCTATCCAAAATCAGTCATTTAAAAGACATAATTGCGCACTTTCTTCTTTAAAAAAGTCAATAAAATTTGTCGCTTAGACTAATTTCATCATTTATTCTATTAGTTAAACAAACAAAAAAATTTAAAGCAATAGTCCAAAGATTTTAAGGGTTTTAAAAGACCACATTAAGGAAATATTTCAGATTAACTTATTGGAGGTAATATATTAATGTATAGATTTGGAGTCAAGTGCTTGCCATTGTTGATATTACTCATGCTGTGCTTATAAAAAATACATCCAGCAATTTTTTGAGAAATTTCAAATTTATTCAAAGGGATCCTTTTATTTTAATACAATAAATAAATTCGAAGAGATGATACCGAGGTCATTGTGTTGGTTTATATAAACTAAACAAGTAAAGTTTGAATAATATTTTCATACCAATTCAAAAAGGTTTCAGAAGCATTCAGTTGATAATGTATTAAGCACATTCCTTGTAAAAGACTTAAACAAAGAAATTTTAACTTAAATTTCGCAAAAAATTTGTCATCTGATAAATGTTTAATATTATTGTAAACTTTCAACCAAACTATTAGCTCTGTGGATGAAATTTTCATGTTTGTTAAATTTAGAGAAACTTTACAACATCAATCATTTTCTGACATTTAATTTGAAAAAATTATAAAAAAAATCCATAAGTGTTGTTATTTTCAATATATAGACCATGGCATCATGTCTAGAACTACCATTGAGGTAAAAAACATTAAAACATTTTCTACTATAATTGATTCGGTAAACTTAGAGATTGACAAAATAATGCTATTTTTATGTTTATTAATGTTTGCAATCTCTGCTGTATTGATCTTTTAAATTCTATTTTAATAAAAATTAGATATTAAATTTTAGTCAAAAATTAATATAGAGAGAGAGTTTCTTAGCAAAATCATAAGCATTTATTAAAATCAACATTCTTTAATATAATATTTAGAATGGTCGAATAAATTAGCTTAATTAACACAATTCCTAGACATGGTAACTTCTCAAAATTAAAGAACTAGTATAAGCGTTATAATTCAGACAATCTTTAGAATTTTGGACTATTTATCTTAAATCAACTTGGACTGGCAGTTGGAATTAATAGCTTTTCTATTGACTGGCTCTGCGATTTGATCGCCTATACATGCAAACATGTCTATTTTTGTTTTGGTAAATATAACTAAAAACGATAACTCTGAGTTTTCATATAATTCTTAAATGACTACATATTTGACTGTACATTTTTTTGAAACTTATCACATGACGAACCCTTTCCTTATCAGTCTCCACTTATCACTTTCTTCGAAATTGTTGTTTTTGGGCTTTTACAAGACCTTCTAGCATGATAACCACTATGCACTTAATATTTTCAGCTGCCAAAGTTGTTAATTATAAAAATTTGATATGTGGTTAAAATTAAACTAATTAACATCAACTTTCGATATCTTATAGAAGCAAGTGTAGACTATATTAATAATTTTCTTAATAAAACTTTGTCAATAAGCATGTGCAAAATTAGTTTGAACAATTTGTTTGTAACCAATGCGTGTACGACATAAAACGCGGTTAAGTATTTTAATGCCTTTGATAAAGTTTCAAATTTACTATTATGTTGTAAAACAAAGTTTGAACTAAGCACAAATATATTCTTGATCTTGTAAAAGAAATACGTTTTCGTAAATTGTGTGACATGCTGTAAATGTTAAACAAAAAGCAATTGAATTTTTCACATAAAGTTATGTTAAAATATATCTATTTATTATTGAGATAAAATTTGCTATTTATTTAAATGGCAATAAAAGTTAAATTCAGACGGGCAATTAATTGTTTTTATTCCGCTTAAGGAGATTTTGAAAACATTGGACAATTAATTGTTACATTTTTCTCAAACAATATAATTATAATTTTACCCAAATATATGGTTAATCTTCTTTCTACAACAGGGAAAATTATTGCTGCCTAAAAGTACAGAAATTCTTTGTCAAATTCTGCGCTCTCATCCTTCTAACTAGAAATTCAAAATCTATCTAAAATGTAAATATTAAAATAGCAAGGTCTCTTTGATTTGATAATTAGTATTTTTAAAAATTTATCTAGTGATGTACTTTCTTACGGACAGTTAACGAAAGAAAACTTTTTGATATGTATACAAAAATTCAGAAAAGACAATTAATGATTGCATGGAAAATCTTCAGAGCTGTAAATATATTTACTGATATTATTGATGTTAGCTTGAATCCATATCAAGTCATTGTAAGTAGGTTCTGTGAATATGTATAATACATATATATATATATATATATATATATATAATTTAGAGATATGCTATATAAATTCATTTAATCTATAGGCACTTATTGATGCATTTCAACCACTTATGGATCATCGTCAGAATATAATATTGCGGCAAAATAAAACTTTACAAAAATAATACACTAAATAATTAAAAAATCATCTATACATGCATTAACTAAAATAAATAAGTTCTTTTGATGTAATTAACGTGCTTGTTAAAAATATAATTATGATCTTCTTTCTTTAGTATAATTGCTTCTGCTATTTTGGTGTTCTTTGTTCTTATCATGATGTCAAAATTATTTTCTTTAAGTTCGTGAGGATGTTAATAGATTTCTGTGTTTAAATGTCCACTTAGATGTTCTTTTATTCTCTTTCCGAATTGTCGAACTGTTTCACCACTGTACAATATATTGCAATTGTCACATTTATATCAATAGACAAATGATGAATCAAGTTCTTTTGAAATTATATCTTTATTCTTAAATATATACTCTGTTTTGTATGATTCAAATATTGGTCGTATCTTAACAATTTTCAATTTCTTATTCATGATCTTCAATTTTTTCTTCAGTGATGACTTGGTATTGAATATATAGTAACTTCCAATAAATTTCTTTAACTTGTAGGTTCACTTCTTCAATAGTTTTTGATGGAGGTAATAAACACTTTGAAACAACGTCATTAATTAATTTATGAGGATAACCATTTTTAGAAAATATTTCAAAAACTTGATCAAATGCAGACGTGATAAGCCTATAATTAAATGATAGTTTTATAATTCTTTCGCAAACTGCCTTAATGGTGTTAACTTTATATTTCTTGTCGCAATGCGGTGTAAAAGAGATGTATAGTCCTGTATTCGTTTTCTTGAAATGAAGTCTTGATTCAAAATTCAAATTTTTATTTTCAATTTCAGTGTGTAAGAAAACGAGTTTATTCTTGTCTTCAAACTCGCATGTAAATTTTATTTCATTCATTTCTAGATTTAATTGGTTAAAAAATTCGTTTGCTTTTCCTTTATATTCAAATATTGCAAAGATGTTATCAATATATCTCTTATAAAATATAAATTGAACTTCTTTGAATTTGTTCTCAATATATATATATATATATATATATATATATATATTATATATATACCTGTTTTCATATAATACAATTTGGAAGTAATATTTGAAAACTTTAAAACCTTACATAAGTTAATAAATTTCATAATGTCTTAATTATTATGCAACCCAATGAAGTTAATATTATCAATGTAATTCAAAAAATATTGTGAAATTATTTTCATAAAATATGTACTCTCAATTTCGATATCGTTGTGCATTGCCATTCAAGACCGTCTATTTATTAGATACCACCACATAATTTTTTTTCAACCATAGTGTTTGCACAGGTGCCAATATTCACATTTCTATAAACATATTCGACAACGTTTCTAATGGTATTTTACTAAAAAATCAATTTTTTGAGATATATTCCTTCTGCGCAATGCCGCCAATCATTTGGTTATCTATATATACTTTGGTCACTTATTCTCATACTTCTATTATTTTAAATTCTTTATTGGCAAGTATTGATTGCAACAAAATATAGTATTTCAGAATTGGTAGCATTTGGATGTTTCCAATACATAAATAATAGCTTTTTCTTAAATTAAAGGTAGACTAGTTAATCAATGCTTTACTTCCGATTTCATGGAACATCAGTTTTAAATGGGATTGCAACTTTCATAAATTCCAAATTGATTGGACTACCAACACAATTGCAAGGATTTGTGTGTAGTGAAAATCTTAACTGAACTATTTTAAATCACAAACCATATTTTTAAATTCAATATGAAACATTCTGCAGAGAACCGTTTTAAATTTCTAAGTTAAGACATACTTTCAAGAATGTTTTTTTAATTGCTTATATTTGCGTGTGAAAATATTTTTTTTCGGTGAAAGTCCTAAATTATTATACTAAAAAATTTAATTAAGTCTGTAGGAAATATAAAAGAATAATTGAAACGAAACCCCAAATAATAATAACTTGTGTAAGCTTGTGCAAGTTAATATTGTGTGAAGTGAACTATAAAAAATCTTGAGTACTAAAGCATATATATATATATATATATATATATATATATATATATATATATATATATATATATATATATATATATATATATATATATATATATATATATATATATATATATATATGTATACATAAGCTTAGTTCGCTTCTTGTTGTTGTTTTAGAAATCCATGGCTTAAATGATTTTAATAATGTAAAAGTGTTAGATTAAAAATTGCTAATGCTGTCAAGTAAACAGAAGCAGCAATACTCTATATCAGAAATGTTCAGAATTACGTAGGAGCGCGTACACTAATTAAAATGTGTTCCAAAATTTGGACAAAGTGCTTGACTTTCTTAAATATATAGTGCTAGTTTAGGGCTACGTAAATTTTCTTAGAAAACAATTAAATATGCGAATAGTAATTTTCTTAAAAAATATACAGTATATGTACATAAATGACTACAAAAACCCAAAAAATTTTTACATAATAGGTAATAAAGTCCTAATTTCTATTACATTCTAATCAGATGTATATGTAAGCACTTATTTTTAATGCTTCCATCAAGATTTATATCTGGAAATGTATATTAAGCTGTATAAAAATAATTTTTTATGCATAACTTACTGAATAGGTTTAGAGAATACATTGTTTCTATTCACTAATAACAGAAACTTCTCTATTCTGATTTAATGGTCTAATAGACATAAAATTCAATGATCCTTATTATTTATTATAAAAAACAATGTTAAACAATGACTTGAGAAGGTTGGCAGTTTCAAGAAAAGGAACTTACAAAATGTAATATATGTGAACAAATTATTTTTCATCTGCAAATGATAATTTGTATCCAAGTCAAACATTACCAGTCACACTTCTTTGTAAAATTTACTAAAAGTAAATTTAGACTTAAGAAATGAATGTCGAGTTTCTGCGGCGTGATTTCAAAACAGTTTGCCTAGTTAAAAATAAAGTTTGTTTACCTGGAAGAATTGTGACTCACTGAAATCTTAGAAGTGACAACAATTATTTCAAAATAACTATACAATTTAGCAGCATTTTGGCTGCTTAAAAAATGTTATTTACATTAAGTGAGAGCACCAGTTCTGCATCGATGGTTTGAACTTTGAAACGATATGTTTGCGTCGGCAACAGAACAAAAGTTAAGTGAGCTATTTCATTCCTTTAATTATAATTTAACAATAATAACATGAGAATTTCCTAAATGACTGTTTCATAAAAAAGACGAATAAATTAGTAAAAATAACATGTCCATGCACTTAGTTTGGGTGTAATTTAATGCATCGTGGCTTGTAGGTGTACGCCATGCCCATAAAAATTCATTCATCATTGAAAAGCCCCTACCATAATGTTAAAGCCAGATCTGTCAACTTTGATTTGTTATGTCAACTGGAAATTAGGTTTCAGGTATATTAGATAATGACATTTAAAAGTACAAAGTGTGGTCCGATTAAATATATACACTATCTGGATGATCCACTATTGAAATTTTTGTACAAATTTAATTAACCCTAAATTACCCAACATATCATGGAAGTAATAAAACAATATTATTGTTCTGAGAAACACTGACTAATTAATTGTTATTTTCGTTTTGTTTGACAAAATTAGAAAAATATGTTTATATGCATGAATAAGCTTTGTATCTTTAAAGATACTTTGGGCATTTGAGTGAAAGAGTATTGTGAAAATACTGTTGATTGTTTTAGTTGTTGTTTGTGTATGGATTGTTTCAAATTTGTTACTGATTATATGTATACATGTATTTACTTTTAAATAAAAAAAAATAAAAAAAAATTAAATTTAATGAGTATGAAAATCGTAAAAACATGATCGCTCTGATATACACAAATTAAGTTTGCACTTTATGCGAAAAGTTTATATTTGACTTTTACATCACTTTTGTATCAACTTCACACATTTCACCCGTAAATCTTCATACATATGGATAGTATCAGGTGCAACATTTGGCCATTTTACAAGGATTTCCTTTGTGAGAGAGCATATATAGCCATCATCTTACCTTCCCATTTTGGGTCTGGAAGCCATATAACATCTTTACAAACTTCCAAAGCCCGTAGTAGGTCATGTATTGAAACAGTATTTTCATTTCCATTTTGCCATTTCAAAGTCAAATGCATAATTACTTTGTGACAACAAACTCACAAATGTCCAATGTATCTTTAAAGATACAATCCATAAATGAAGTTTATTTGCACAATAATTCTAACATGATAAATAAGTTTATGATTTGATGTCAAGGAGAACAAGAAGAATGTGTTTATAAATCAGAAACATTTTGTGATTGACATTTAATTTTTAACAGCGTGAAACCTTAATCATGCACAACGCTTATTGGCGATGTGATCATGTGCATAATTAATCTGTTCACTGCGCAAGGAATTATCAGCAATTTGCGCAAATTTCAGCATAACTATGTTTGCAAGTTTGGAAACTTCTAGTAACCATTAATAAATCAAAAATGTAAATTATTTTATACGCTGCAAGACAAAAATTTCGGTTTGTATGTTTTAAGATACAATGGGTAATTTCGGGTAAAGTAACAGCATTATGCTAGGTGCATAATTGGGTACTAAAAATTTTCCGTCGCCGCCCCTCGTGTTATTGTCAATCAATCAACAAATTTCCAGCTCGTAGGAACTGTTTATAAGCAATTAAGTTTGGAAAACAAATTTAGTAGGGATATTATAAGGTAATAATATTTTATTAGAGACATTTATTTGATGCTCTTCTAGTAAAATTAGACGGTCGGTTGCAGATCACTCCTAGGCGGATCAGGTCGCCAGTCATTCATAGTAGTGTTATGCGGCAGCAGCTTAGCCGGCTAAGGCCAAAAATGCATTGCAAACGGCCAGCTGCGGCGAAAGATTTTGGATTACGGCCACAATACCGGCTAAGATTCATTTCTAAACATTATGATGAACAATTAATTTCCATGATTTTTTTATTCTGTTTTTAAAACTTAGTCACAATGACCATTTTCTTTAATTGTTTGAACTATGAGCATGTTTTAATCGTTAAATTGAAAATTGCAGTATTTAACTTAGTAGTAGTAAAAGGCGCCAATTACTGCCGAAAAATCAAGGCTAACGGCCGGCTAAGGCCAATGTCGCCTAAGGTCAAATTTTACTTTGCACGGCCGGCTATGGCCAAGAGAATTGCGTTGGCTGCAGAACACTAATTCATAGTTGTTAGGGTGGAAGTACATGTAAATTAACAGATCTAAAGACATATTTGAGAAGTCAAACATTGTTGTTGTATTTTTATAGATTTTTTTATTACCTATACTGTTATGTTAAAATATTTTTGTGAGTGTTATATAAGTAATCATTTTTTGATCATTCGGTTTACGGACCAGTGCTAGTCGGGCCAGGTTGGTCAGGAAATGGGTGAAAAAATGAGCCGTTTGCCACACTGGGTTGAAGATAGGAACTATTAATAGCATAGAAATCAGAAAACAAAAATCATTTGGATGGGTAGAGCAAGCAGTCGAATATTTATCTAAATTTAAGAAGCCTGGTATCATCAAAACTCAAATTTAAAAATGTATGGCAAGAAGTTGAAAGCACAATTAACTTGTCAACTTTGATTTGACAATTTTAGGGACATTAAAATATATAATTTTTTCAAAACCCAAATCATTGTTGCCTTTAATCAGTACATAACTAACTTTTGCATGTACATTCAATTAAATATCAGCTATTTAATCTCGTCAGCGTCCAAGTACTAAATTTAGTACTTATTATAAACATGTCTACAGCATGCCCCTACAGAGACAAATTCACACTATTTCTTGTTGTGCATTAAAGTAATGATTATTTATAAGTTTTACTACCCGAAATTTTTCCTTCATGTTTCTGTTAGCTTTAGAATTGGAACCATTGCAATTACATTGTGATGACAAGAAAACAAAAGTCAAGAGTCCAATTTCTTCTTGTAATACATGGTATTTAAGCATTAAATTGCCTCAATAATTGCTTTGAATATATATCTCATTGCATATTTGCTATTTATATTCAAACTTTTTATTAAAATATATTTTTGTCACTAAAAAATTTATTTTTTAATTAGTACTAAATTTAGGACTCTGTGACTGTATTGAGCTCATTGACTCCTACCTTTAAAAAAATTTACCAAAAAAAACTGAATTTTTGACCAATCTATACTAAACCAAATTTGGGCATAATTTTGTAAATAATATTGATTATATATTTTCAAATTTTGTGGAATTCGTCTTGCTAAATATCCACAATTCGGAGTGCATTTGTGTAATAATTTTAGCCTTAAAAATAATTCATATATTCAAATATATTCATATATATATATTCATTCATTCATATATATATATATATATATATTAATATAGATATATATATATATATATATATGTATATATATGAATATTTATATATATGTATATATATGTATATATATATATATATATAGATAGATAGATAGATAGATAGATAGATAGATATGTGTGTATGCATATTACTTCAAGTAAGTTTATGATAGATTTTAAAACTAGCACATTTTAAATTAACTTTTAATTATGGGATTGTTTTAGCACTATCCAATATGAGATTTATTAAATCCATATATTGGATTTGATAGGCATGTCTTTGCTTAGAGTTTAAAGCTGATTAAATATCTATTATGGAAATTGATTGTTAGAGAGAATAGACACTGTTCACATCCCCTCCCTCCATTGTATGACATATTTTAAAAATTTAGATGGAATTTAATACAGCTAAATTAGATATTTATTGAAAACTCTTCACATATTTCAATTCGAGTGAGTGTATGTAATTTTGACAAACTTAAATTACATTTTGAGTTGTTAAAACAATTGAACATCAAAAGAAATGTGTTTCCTTTTATCTGTGTTAACTAATAGTAAGCATATCATATGTAACTGTGTTAAAACAATTCTAAAATGGCAAAAAAGCTGAAATGCAAGCTAAGATTTCAAATGATCAACACATTTATGCAACATCTTACAAAAGAAAGACAATTGCAATCTCGAATTGAAATCGAAAGAAAACATCTTTAAACTCTTTTAGAATTTTTTCAAAACTGAATGCGATATCCATATTTTTAAATTTATATCCTAGCCCATATTAAATATGCCAAGAAATTAGTCATTATTGTAATGTACTTCAAACACAGGAAAAAATTTTTTTTACAAATTTTCACCATAACAGGGAAGGGCACTTACCCATATATGTTCCCAAACGCAAGATTTCAAAAAGTCTTGGAGAAAATTTATTGACAATGTGGTCAAAACTTGTTGTGCCCTAAGAATACAATGTGTAGTTTCACGTTTATAAGAAATGAGTTGTAAAGACATACACATATACTCATGCATTGAAATATCTATTACATATGGAAAAATTAAAAATAGTCTTTACAAAATTTCAAATTTTATGGCAATAAATATTTGCGACTCCTATTATTAGAAATTTCAAATATCGTATCTATATCGCTAGTACCAACATTTTCAGCGACAGATACCCCGCTTGAACTTAAATGCTATCCTAGTTAATGCATAACTTTTATTCTGTTTTGGGCCTAGCAATTAACGTACGGGAGTGAAAATAGCCTACCTATAATTCCCATTATTTTATCCAAAGCACGGCGAAATAAGCAAAATGCTAGTTCGAAGTTACATTTAGTTATTGGACAAATAAAACGTCTAAAAAAATTGAAAACGCATTCTTTTGTTAAAACCAGAAACGAATTTTAAAACAGAATTCTTGAAAAATGTTCTGCTTGAATATCCCATCTACTTTAGTCATTAAAAACTAAATTTGTCGAAGCAAGCGCCTCATCAAAAGACAAAATTAAGGTATTGACACGTAGAAAATATGAAATTGCCAGATGCAATTAACTTAATTTATTGATCACTTCACTATATTAATTCAGTGAATTGAGCATTTTAAAAATTCGCAATATATTGACAACATTTTCGTATTTAATTTGCTGAAATGTTTCGAAAATCTACAATGTACGGCAGTATGCGATACTTAACTACAATACAAAAACAGTGGTTTTGTAATATTTAACAATATATAGAAGGCCATGAAGTCCAGACATTTTTATCGAAAATATTGATTCAACGATTGTGTTTGGATGATTTACGATGTAATACATACTTTACTGTTAAGAGCGATATATATATATATATATATATNTTGAGCTCATTGACTCCTACCTTTAAAAAAATTTACCAAAAAAAACTGAATTTTTGACCAATCTATACTAAACCAAATTTGGGCATAATTTTGTAAATAATATTGATTATATATTTTCAAATTTTGTGGAATTCGTCTTGCTAAATATCCACAATTCGGAGTGCATTTGTGTAATAATTTTAGCCTTAAAAATAATTCATATATTCAAATATATTCATATATATATATATATATATATATATATATATATATATATATATATATATATATATATATATATATATATATATACATACATATATACATATATGTATACATATACATATATATATATATATATATATGGATTCAAAAATAAGAATAATAATTTTTTACTAGATTTTCATTAATAAAAGTTCCATTTTAGTTATAATTTTTTTAATCAGAAGATTATTTTGCATCACTTTAGGATGTTGTCATCAAGCTTTAAATATAAATAGGCAACAGTACTAAATTTAGGACTAATTATTTATTTATCCTAGAAGAAAGCTAGAGCAACAATTTTTTCTCGATGTATTATTTGTATCAACTATAAACTAATGATGCAAAAAAGTTTAAACTTTTTAGTGATTTTGATATAGTGACGCTGACGAGGTTAAGAAGCAAGAATCATCAGCTGTTCAAAATTGCTTAATGGCAAAGACATCGTGGGCAAGTACAATAATGAATAATTGTACTACAATCGCATTTGGTAAGCAATGATTTATGTTTAAGCGTTTAACTTGGCTTTACAATAATTGGGTAATAGTGTAGACTTCTATTTAGATTTATGGTAATAGTCACGTGAAGTAGACCATTTTTAAATTTTGATCGCTATAAAAGTATTATCCATTGTTTTCTATTTATGATGTCTATTACAGTATATAATCACATCCATTTTGTATAACTGTACGCGTAATTGATCAATAGCGATTAATGATTTTTACAATTTAACTCTAATTTACAGTTTCTATCTAATTAGCTTACAAGATTTGTGTTAATGCACATACAAAAAGAAAATTTATAATAAAAATAAAATGTGAAATTATTCAAATAATGAATTTACTAAAAAAACATTATTCACCAAACATGCATTGCAAGTGTTTTACAGAGATTGATTCCTGCTTGTAAGCTTTTTGTAAGACCAATATACACGTGGTTCAAAAATGATTAAGCCATTTAATCCCTAGTAGTAAAGTAATAAAGTTCTTTAAAATGTATATAGGGCTTCGTTAAAGCCTACTGACACTAGGCTATGCATGAACATATCCTATTATGGGAAAATGTCTCCTGAAATAGCACGCACTTTATTGAAATTTGCTTAAATTGATCATATTAGGTAGAGATTGCCAAGATAATTTTATATGTTATTTCTAAAAATCATTATTATTAGCACATTCGTAATTCATTAATAATGAGTTCATTTAGAAAGAAACTTGAGCCTAATATGTGTTTCACCAAAATGAACTTCCTTTTCTACAACTTTACAGTATGCTGGAGGTCTTTCATTAACTATCACATGTTTTGCAAATGCCCTTATGTGATCTTAGCATTAGCGGTAGNTAATATGTGTTTCACCAAAATGAACTTCCTTTTCTACAACTTTACAGTATGCTGGAGGTCTTCCGTTAACTATCACATGTTTTGCAAATGCCCTTATGTGATCTTAGCATTAGCGGTAGATATCTATCTTGTTAGGGTGTAAGATTATATGTAACATATGCATTTTTAATGAATCCACATACATACTTGTTGCATTGATTAAATAGAATTGAAAAATAATTGTGAATATATATATATATATATATAATGTGCACAAATACGTCTAAAATTAATCATTTTAATATTTATAAATTGTACTTATTGTAAATTTAGTTAAGGCATTATTAATCTACTCAAGAGGAACTAAAACTGAAAGTCAAGTAATATTATGAAAACTTTATATTCAGTATACCTACATTTACATATACAGTGGTGGCTAAAAGCCTGTTCTACATGTATTTTACTTTTATCTTTGAGAAATTGAATATTTTGCTACTTATCAGTGCTGTGGGTAACATGAGGGTTATATATATATATATAT
>CABFPE010000106.1:1114655-1134125 GCA_900660155.1 Hofstenia miamia
TATATATATATATATGTATATATATATATATATATCCGAACTTTCATCCCTCAATTTTGTCCATTAGTGTTTGCTTTCGATTGCTTTTGATTTCCTTCTTGTTTTATAGCAATTCGTTTAGGTATGTGTTTACGCGCAGGCATCGTCGAATGTTTTAAATTAATTAAGATAGTAAATTTAGGAAGACTACAACTTTACTATATATATATATATATATATATATATATATATATATATATATATACTTTGCTCAAATTTATCTAATCTGTAAGTTATTGGATTTAATCAATAGTTGCAGGTCGCTGTTTTTGAAACTTTTTCAGATAGATTATTTATGAAAATTACATGCGAAGCTAAAAGTTTTCGCTAGACTTTATACAGAAAGTTAATTTTAGTAAGGCCTCAAACTGGGACAAGGAGAAAAATTAAATGTCTAATAAAGGAAACAAAAAAATGAATTCAAAATGAAAAGATAGTGCTTGGGAGAAAAAATATAAATCTTTTGTTATGAATGGTGTTCAGAAATCACCAATAAAATGGTAAAATTTCAAAATTCAAATATATGATGCTTATAATCAATTCTTATATGTCAAACTTACCATAAATTTCGATATTGTGTATATGCATCATCTGCATTCATTGGCACATTTAAGAGGGAGGAGGTTCAGAGGATGTAGATCCCCCAATCAGAAAAAAATGCAAATTTATCTGAATCTTTAAGCCTAATCATTAATAGATGTAAGAATGCTACTAATATGAAATCAAAGTCAACAACAAATTCATTTTTAATATTCTATTCCTAAATGTTATAATCATCGTAATATTTATTGTAATTTAAAAGTTAGCAACTATTTCACATTGTAGTAATCAATAGCTACACATGTTTTTACACATGACTCTAATTCCTTCCAAATTATAGGTATGGATCATACCTTTGTAAAACAAATTGCACCATTTGACACCCAATAAAAAATCGTAGATACACCTCTTCACATTAAGCTCTTTTCTACACAATTCTGTTTTGGAAACTTGAAGTTTAATGTTTCCAACTTGTGTTAACAATGCTGTAATTTAGACTCCATTACTTACCCTTTCTTCTTCTATGACTACCTCCACATTGTAAGCATTGATATTTATCAAAGTAAATTTATGAAATTCCTCGAACTAAATTAAAAATTTTGTTTGATGTGCTGAGCTCTTTCAAAGTTTGTTTCCAATGAACTTTAAAGTTGCTTGGAAAATCCTACAAAGAAATTTACAACTGGAAAATAAGTTGAAAACTCTAGAGACCATAAAATACATTAACAAAACATTAATTTCAAGGATGTCAGGCAATGAATAACTTCAGTGCTGAGAAAGTTTAATATATTCTCTACTATCATTTGAAGTGCTACGAATTTATTCGTCTACTTAAATTTTCGCCATCTGCTGTATAAGTAATAATAGTTTTAATTGGACCAATTGAAAATATAATGAGTTAATTTAAAATTTAATATTTTAATTATTCCATTTCGGTATCATAATAAAACTGAACTTTTACTTAAAATAGGTATTTACAGAGAACCAAACCAAAATATTATAATAATTTTTTAATATTGAAATGTGATTTTTCGCGAAGAAAGATTCTAAGAAAGCTTTTGGCAAAACTGTTTTTTTAATTAATTCCCTGCTTCTAACTTTCAATAAATTTTTAGATGCTCAAATAATTTCAATGTTTGTTTTTTGAGCTATATAAAAGAAATATGTTAAAGTATATGTTCCTCAATATATTTCTACTAACTATTAATGTTTTCATTCTGTGTGTAATTACTGAATTTAATGTTGGACCTGGATTCTGATAGTTTTATTCTTAGAAGAAATGCTTCCATAATTTACTGAACTCCTATAGATTGATTACTACGTACCTTAAGAACCATTAACTTTGTGTTACCCAAGTTTGTATGGGTTTATTTTAAGATAAAAATTGTTGGCTCTACAAAATTTGACATGTAGGTATTCTAAGTAACATTATCTAAACTACTATGTTCTTAAAATAATTTTAACTGTTCGGTGGTATACCGAAAAACCGAAGCCGTACCATAGCAAAAGACAAATGCTTGTCAAGTTGAAGTGCAGCTTTTTTTACCTGATAAACAACTTAATTGGAATTTTTTAAAATATACGTTAAAATGTATTTTTCTTTTGAATAACATTTTACTAATGCCGTTAGTAGTAAATTTTGAGGGCAAAAATACCGAAGTCGAACTCATTATTTCCAAACCTTTACCCTGGCCCTAACCCTAGCCTAACCAAGACACTTCAATTTAAGTAATGCGTGACTCGGGATTTGTAAGACTTATATTTTTGGGAAGGCAACATTTAAAAAAGAGTTTTCTTAAGAATTTCTGTTTGAACTCGACAATTTAACCTTGGAAAACGAATTAAAATTCGAATAATATTTGGAGGTACAAAATCAGTTATGATTTGTGAGAAAAATTCGTGTTCAACTTGTGAATCTATCATGAAAGGGCTTTCAAATTTTTTAAAAAATATTAGTAACGCGAAATACACTGAGTGTAATTTCAGGATATCTACTTATTTATTTTGGGCGAAATGTTTTGTTATACTTAGTGACGTTTTTACCGTTATTGTTTATTCATTAACTGTAGTACTAATAGCATTAGTGTTGCACATATATGTACCAATAAGTTTCCTTATTATATTCTATAAATATGATATTGAAAACGAAAAACGCAAGACTAGATTTGCTTAACAAGGAAATGCTTATTTACAATATTATCTGAAATATAATTGTAACATAATGGTGCTAATGGAAAACAATAAAAGTGAAAGAGCCATTAATAAGAAATAGACTTAAAATCGTTAAATTTTATGTGAATATTTTATAAGGAAACTCATTATTTGACTGTTTATTATTCATAAATTATTTATTTATTTTTTATTTGTGAAAGTATTTATTCAAATTATAGGCTAAAATAAATAAAACAGTCAATTTAATTATCCCTTGAAAATAAATCATTTATTACGCTCTTTGCAACCTTTCTAGATGTGAAAGTTTCCTGTAAAAGTCAATAAAGTCAAAGTTTTGCTGGCTGATTACAGAAAAGCGCTGCTTCAAAAAATGAATGAGAAAAATTGTAGAACAAATCTAAAACATTGCACCACATCATCAAAAACAAACCTTTTTTAGGTATTGTATGAGTTCGCGATTTTTATCTATAGTTGGCTGCAAAAAAAATGAGACTGAACACCTATTTTTTCACGCTTTGTGGAAACGTATTGAGACGTTTTAGAGGAAAACTATAAAAATAAAAGACAACGAGAATTTTGTGAACTTTAATATGGTCAAACAAAAAAGTTAATTAATTAAACTGGTACTTCGTAATTATTTGAAAACACTTACCAAACAAATTGTTTTGCTTTGCAAAGTTTCTACTTGATTTCTTCGGAATGGAAACGTTGGAACAGCTTGAAAACGCCTTTGCGACATCGCAAATTTCTCGATCAACTTATTTTCGAAAGCTGAAAAAAATTCGACAAGGAGAATCTCTCAAAAGAAGAAAAGGAAGTGGACGCCCTCGAAAAATTATTGGAAAATTCATTCAGAAAACAGTCGCAATTGCTCTCAAAAATCCCTATATTTCTGGGGAAAAAATTGCAAACCGACTTCAAACTGAAGCCGACATCTCTGTGCATGAAACCACAGTTCAGAGAACACTGAAAAAAAGTGGAGTTACAAAAATTGGCAGAAAAAATCGACTTCTGATTACAAAAGAACATCAAGAAAAAAGATTAAATTTCGTGAAAGTTTGGAAAAACTACACTTTTGAAGATGTTTGGATAACTGATGAGTGCGTATTTCAACTACATAGAAACAAATTACAAGTGTGGTCGTCAAAGAAATGTCCAAGACCAACAAAAGCGGTTCCAAAGTTCTACCAAAAAATTATGGTTTGGGGAGCACTTTCCCATCGTGGGTTTTATTTGAAAATTTTAGACGGAAAAGCCACAATCGACAGTCAAAGATATTGCCAAATTATAGCTGAATTTATGCCTTATGCTGATGCTTTATATGATGATGGATGGATACTCCAACAGGACGGAGCAACCCCGCACACGTCAGCAAAGACAAAAAATTGGTTTTCTGAAAATAATATCCAGTTTTTGCAATGGCCACCAAGTTCTGCTGATCTTTCTCCAATCGAAAACGTGTGGCAGATATTGAAAAATGACGTTGAGAAGAAAAATCCGAAAAATATATCCGATTTAAAAGAAAAAATCCAAGAAAGTCAACACATTTTGACATCTGAAATGAAGTCCAATTTAATGAAATCAGTTTAAGTTCGTTTGAATGAAGTTATTTCTACAGGAGGAAAACAAATTAGACTTTGATGCTTTTTACTTATAGTCCTTTAATGTATCTTTAAAATCTTACCGTTCTTGAGTTGTTACGTTCAGTAGTTCAAAAGTAATATGCCCAACTATTTGACTATTTTATGCGAACGATCATCTAACTAGGCTTCGAACAAGGCATGATTATAAGGAATTACTAGAACTGTTACTATTATTCGTGGGGGTACAATTTAAGTGTCCGGAAGTATTACATCGTGCCTTTATTCATGAAAGTATCATATTTACGGTGAACAATTCAAATTGGCAGTATTATAAAAATCACCTGATTTTTAAGTTGGATCCTCTGTAGTCCAAATATATTCAAAAGCTTGGTTTTTCTCAAGCACTGGTGTAATGGTACCAAAAAGTAATTTGTAATTACTGGGGGATTTGAATCTATACAAATCAGTTAGCAGAAAATTGCCGTCTGATCAAGCTTTGAAGGTTGGTAGGATATTTATGTTATGGTACTTAAGTGCTGAGAATTTTTGCCAGGCTTGTAGCATTGTACACCAAAATATAAATGATAGTAAATATAGAGAAATGACAGTCGAAATACCAGATCCATATTTAACTGTCGATATTGAAAATTGAGAACTGCAATATTTGTCGGCTTCTTCACCTGAAGACAGACTTCTTGTTGAAAGATTCCTGTGAGTGGGGAAGAGAGAAATTTACAATGATGCAGATGAAATAGTAAAGAGTCTAGTAATTATAAATGATCTTAACTACGTCAATATCTTTAACGATTGATTCGGATTAGCAGCTCAATCTCGTGAATTCGTGAACAAACAGTTTACAAAGGCTAGTGTATATTGTACTAATCCTGATGTTATTACTTCCAATTATACATTTTTGTTGTGCATATTTGAGAATTCTTGTAAGGATATCAAAACAATCATTTGTTAGTTTTATTTTAGAGAACAATAATGATTTTGAAAAATTTGACTTTTTCTGCTGCACGCTAACGTATATATATATATATATATATATATANGTAGGTTTCCTTCTACTGGGCGAACTCATAGTAGATACGTGATTGACTGATGTTTTACTGAGCGGCAGGAAAAGCCTTGTAAACATTTTTTCTTGGTTATTCAACATGTCGTGAAGCTTTTGCAGATGCGCAGTACTATGGTATGTCTGCGCTAATCTTAACTGGTGTTCAATCACTGCCTCTCGCTTTAACTGCAAGCGCAGAAGTTTTTTATGATAACGCTCAGAATCACTGCCAACACGTGGTCTCTCCTGAATATAACGGATTAAACAAATGAGAACGATTGCAACAGTGAAAAAGAAGATTATAACAATGAACATATAGTAATGAAGAGATTCATCTTTAATAACGTAGGAATATGTGGAATTAGTACAGGTATGATTGGAAACATTGGCTTTCCAGTGATGGACTACCACACATTCCATATTAATTCCGAACACTTCAACTTGTCCAGGAGTACAGTGTGCACCGTAAGTAGATTAACTACTCTCTAATTAACACTTGTAGAAACGCAAAGACTTGTTACAATATCAGTAATGCCAAAATATGCAATTGATACGATGTCATGCTAATGCTTCATAGCAAGCGATTGGTTTAAACCAATTCAACAAGTCGTAATAATAATATGTTTTTGTTTAAAATTAAAACTGAACATAGAATTGCCCTCATTATATATTTCACTATTTATATATGCAGACATTTCGAACTAAATGATAGAAAACACATGCCTCTTGTTTTCATTTTGCGCATTTAATTTACAATAAACGGATATGGCATGTTAGCTTTTGTAAACAAAACTAACGAATGGCTTTAACTCTAATTCTTCATAATAGATACACATGTTTTCACACCAAATCTTTCTGATGCTTTGAGCTAATTTTGCTATAAATAATAATACTATATTGTCTTTCTAAATGAATGGTTCAACGTGTGTAATTGTCTAGATTCGTGACAATCACTGCACGTTTACTGAAATTATATGCATTTCTAAATAGAAAATGAAGTATGGGCAATTGGATTCAAGAATATTTGCTGAGGGGACCGATATTTATTACCCGCTCTTGAGTTGAAGACAACGACAATGTAAATGGGTCAAACCAACTAATGAATTTTAGCCTAACACAACAAAGTTCACTATGTTACATGTATGTAAGAAACTTGGGAGTTGGGTATAATTTTAGACTATTTTAGCGGGTGAACCATAAAGCTCATTGTGTGTCACGCGCACAACACGCAGCCATGGTTGGGCGTGTTTATGAGCCTCCTATTGCAAAGGGGCTAATAAAGGCTAGACAAAAACTGTGAAACATGGGCATTAGTTTACTTAATGCTTACGGTCAACGAGAAACATAGTTTCGGGCATTTTCTGTGTTAAACGAACTAAGACTTGGCTACGAAACACAATGAGTCAAACCCGACTCAGCAACATTGAACAAAGATTATTGGATACAATCACTAGTCAAGACATTTTACATGAATTTGCTAAAAAAATCAATTTAGAATTGTATTGTTTTGATAATTGTAAATAATTTTTTCTCTTGTTTACAATTTCACAGCTAGAAATGGCATTGCATGTGTTTTTATACGTTTTTTGAAATTGAAAACAAAATAGTGTACACGTACGCATGTTATTTGCTACTTATGTTTGTAGTATTTAGTTGTTTGAATGTTATAGTTGAATTCCTAGGTATTCAGCCTCAAGAGTTTGTTTAATTGTTTCTGAATCCTATTGAAATGGGAAGATTTGATTATCATCTAGAGTGTGAGGGGACTATATGTAATTAGTTTACTCACATTCGGATTCAATAGATCTGCTTGAAGGTTTTTATGCACATAATGTTAGTTTATTCGATATTATAAAATGACTAGGGCATCATTAGGAATATGAATTTAATCATTATATATGAGGGAACAATAGTAGTACCAATCCAAGGCAACAGGTACCCTGAGTTTTTCCATTTACATTATTCTGAATTTATATGCATCTACTTTCCTTAAATAATCTTCAATCGAAAATTGGTCACGTATACGTCGAATATTACAATATGTTCCTACAACCATAGCCATACTAAAATATTTTGCCCCCCTTCGAAAATGTTGATGCTACGCCACTGTTAATATATATATATATATATATATATATATATATATATATATATATATATATATATATATATATATATATATATATATATATATATATATATATATATGTATATATATATATATATATATATATATATATATATGTACTGTATCAAAAGCTATCTATTTTCTATCTTGTAAATCCGACATTTAAAACAATGTTAAAAGATGGAGGTCGCATCACTTCAAAATTATATTCACTTAGAAAACTGAAATCTATATTTCTTAGTCTAGAATTACACATAAATAGCATTGATTGAAAATTGACTGAATTTCACTTTGTAAACAGGAAAGAATACTATTGGCGCAAAATGCTTGGATTAAAATAAAAATCTTGCTTCTCCTTCCTAAAATTTCATTGTAACAACTTTGTTTTTACTTACCCATCGTTCATTATCGAAAATTAAATAATTTCACTATGCAAGTGCATATGGTTTAAATATATCAAAACATGAATAGTAGTAAATATGAAATACTGCTGCATTAGCTACCATATAAATTAAGAAAAGATAAGATTAAGTAAAATTTAATAACTATAGCCAAANAATCTTGAACGTACAAATTTCACTGCATTTGGGACGATTTTTTGCCCGAATCCTTGATATGCAAATTCATTTCGCATGGTTTTTGGGATTTAATGGTAGCGCATCTTTACTGATAATTTATTAATTCATTAATAACGTTTTGAGGGAGCATAGTTCTTCGATTGATATCGTCGAAATTCGTACCAAAAACTGCCGTTGTATCGTCATCAGTTTTGCAGTAATGCAATATCTATGCCGAACAAATTGTTTGATAAGAAAAATTGAATTTGAATTCAATACTTTAAAAGTGATTAGGAATTCATTAATGCATATTCCTTTGCAATATAAAATATCTTGATTCTTTTACAAATAATTATTTTTTACACGCATTTCACTGACTGTAAGTGAATGATAATCCAAAAATATGGTGCTTATGTGTTAATATTGAAGCTTAAGCAAATGTAAACGGTTTTACGTAAGCTATTAAAAAATTGCAAAATTATATAGGACACAACTAAGGAGAAATAGGACTTTCTAATTTTCCAAAAAAAGTTTAATAGACAATTTTGACTCGGTGAATGGTGTAATTTAATTTATTTATATCTACGATTAGTAATATGCTAACTGGGTAGAGGGAGAGAGGAAAAATGTGCAAGAATGAGATTAGTGTTAAATTTTTAAAAGTCAACGGGGAAGCTAATAGACAGTTTAGCTTAATGTTTGGATAGTTCAAAAGGCATAATTTTAAACTGACTCCCTCGTTTGATTTCTAACACAATTACTACTCTTCAAGATTTCTTATACTTTGCTTTGGACTGACTATGATTCTTGCCCTGAAAAAGTTTTAAGATTTTTTTGACAAAATGCTGTCAACATTTTAGATTTTTTGCAAAAGTTGCTATTATGTACAGTTTGGCAAATTTTTTTGGATTATTTGACAGCATTTGTAAAAACAAATGAACTAAATATAATCAAAGTACCATAGATATATTGGGTTGTCAGATAAGTTCGTACGGTTTTTATAGCACATAATTGAAATGAACATTAAACCACATTAGAAATATAAAAAAGTTCTTTATTAATCAATGATGTATTCTCCTTCACTTTTTACAACTTTATCCCATCGTTCTACAAGTTTCATAATACCGCTGCGGTAAAAATCACTGGACTTGGAGACAAAAAAATTATCCAGCCATGTTTTTAGCTCCTCGAGCAGCTTTGGAAGCTTTGGATCTTTGATTAAAGGCAAAAAGAAGCAAATGGCGAAAATGCTCGTTCTTGTCAACTTGGCACTCCATTTCGAAAGCCACAAAAATTTGTGATTCAAACCAACAAAATTTTGCCTACTGAGTGCAGCTTCAAAATTCAAACGTCCAACAAGCTCTCTCGACGAGCAAGAACGGTGAGATAAAAATTCAAAATTCAAACGTCGAACAAGCTCTCTCGTAACACAGCAAACTAATTTAAGTGCATATAACATAGTACACTTGAAAAGCTTTTAGCATTAAGGCGAATAAACGTTTTGTGTTGATAAAAATAACGTTCATAAAACCCGCACGAACTTATCTGACAACCTAATATATGTTGCATATGTTACTACTAATAAATCAGTAAAATATGTGTCATATATACATTTAAACTCGTGTTGCAACCAAAGCTGTCTACTTGTGGAAAATTTGCCACACTGGTTTGCATAGTTCTGGAATTTTATCGATTTAGTGTTTCATAAGTTCCCTAAGGCCAAGAAAACGCTGTTCAAATGTCCTTCTTCAAATTTCTAATATTTTGAAATTATGATGTAAAGGCGTGTGTATATAACTGCAATAATTTCTTCATGCTGCAAATAATTTCTTCACAAAAAAAATCTTGACCTTAACTTAAAATTACAATTGATTATTTAAAACACAAAAATAATTGAATGTTCGAAGTATCATTTCAAAAACTTACTTCGTTTTTAAGGGGCAAACTAATTTCAAATTTTCCAGGTTTGTGTGAATGCTATACTATATAATTATGTAATTGATTTGTAAATTTCAATCTTAACAATTTATTTTTGAGCTTCACAGTTAATTCATAGCATAGGGTTTTTAATGGTTTGAATTCCAGTATTCAAACTGTTTATTGAAATGAAAATGTACATCAAAGGATGCATTTATGATCAAATTTAATATCAAAGGATACTTCTTTTTGCCAAAGTGTATATCAAAAGATGCAAATATATTCCAAAGCGTTTTGCCAATAGCGACAGTATTTGTAAAGATACTGCTCTACAATAATATGAAAATATCAAAATATTACCTAAATATTAAAGAATATTACCCACAAATTGCAATTATGCATCATGAATATGACATCATATGACTTAAGATTTGCTTATTACCTACATTGAAAGGGTCTAAGAAATAGAAATTGGACTTGATAAACAATCTATGCTACTATCTATAATCATATTCAATTTCATCCAAATATTGATTCTCATATTACTTGTTTTTTATTCGCATACGTCAAAGAAATTTTGGTCCAGACCCAGATAAGTCCGATTTTTACTCGAATGTAAATTCCGGGTTAACCAAACGGCTAACATATATATCATGTTGAATAAGTGTATGGAACAGAATAATTAGTGAATAATTAATTCCCAAAGCCCGCGATGTGCCGCAAATACCATCTACAATTACAGAGAAATTCTAAACTAATCCTTTGAAATCTTTGCTTAGATGGTTATCTAATGATGCTGAATTAAAGATTTATGTAAATTTAATGGGCTTTCTTGTTTATGAATTGCAGGTTACATTATCACTTTCAAGTGCCCCAGTATATACATACAGTTTTTTAGATTTATGCTAAAATTGGGGGTGGTCATGGCTATTTAGACGAAATATGTCATCACGCTTAAGGGCAGTTTTTTGAAACTTTGCAAAAATTCTTGCAGTTTTTTCAGTCATTTGATGTTTAATATCTTTAAGAATACATGAAATTATCTACATTTGACGTTCTTACCAAAAACGCATTTTTTATAAATCCATGAAGTCTATGTATCAATATTTTGACTGTAAGCTTTTAAATGAAGAGAGTTTTTTGACATTATTATTGAGGAATAAATGATATTCAAGAGTTAAAATTTTGTTTAGTGAATTTCAGCAATTGTGGATTTTGGTAAACATTCAGGGCGGTACATTTTTAATATAATACAATGAATGCGAAATTGGCTTCTTCAACTTGTTTAGAGCATCTACTTATTAATTTATTGCATTGGAAGAAGTTGATTAAATTAACAGTGGTAATAAACATGTCAAACACTAGATTCTGTCACCTTCAATAGGTAAGGCAATACAATTCCCCTTTCAATTGCCAAGACATCATACAAAGGAACACTGCATATACCGAAACTTAGTCTCTGGGCGATATTGGCTCGCAAATGCTATCGAATGACACAAAACAAGGGATATTATTTGACACTTTTTCCTGAAATATTTGGCATTTTTTGAAACTTGGTATTCACTTCTAAACAAAAGCTCTTAATTGCAGTTGAAATTGTCATTCATTGATTGAAATTTTGTGAATAAATTTTCTAGACGTTCTCTTCCACCAGAAGTTGAAAGGATTAAACATTTATATTCTGTGACTGTTTCAAGAAGTATTATACACAAATTTATCCAAACACCTCATGTCTTTCAAATTTATGCATCCTGTTTATTCAACTGTTCTGTTTTTTAATTTTGTATGAATAATGTGATATTTGGATGATTGACTTCTGAAATACCCTTCTTAAAATTTTGCTATAAGACTAGTAGTAGCAGCTGCCGCTTATTTATTTTTTTAAAAGTGACTTTGATTATAATAATACTATGAGTTTAGCCCGAGGCAAAAGCAATACATTTTGAGTAGTTGTATTTTCATAATTTCTGGACATTATATTGTAAGAATTTATAATGTAAAATTCTTCAGTTGAAAATCTTTTAAATTTTTAACCGGAAAATTGACTTGCATGTGCAATAATTGATGTTATTATCTATGAACAATTGCAAGTAGTCCCTTATTATTAAGTTAAACATGAAAAATGTTAGTAAATAGCATTTGCATATCATTCATAAGACTAATCTTTAGAATTGCATTATATAATGAAGTGTATTTCCCTTTGATCATTAATGAAGTTATAAGTGTGATTGCTCAAACATCATAATTGTTGTTTGAAATGCCAGTTAGCAACTTATTGATATTCATAGATGATATTATAGTAACGTATGTTGTTCTATGCTATTACTACCCGAAACGTTTGAATAGAGCGTCAATAATGATTAAATTTGACGCTTTTACCCATTCCGACTTTTCGCATGTTATCCGTCAACTCCGTTGACTAGTCGTATTGAATGATATCCCAAGCAAATCATGAAGAATTTTTATATCATATGACGTAAATTTAATAGAAATCAACCAAATAGGAAAGGAGATATAAGCGTTTAAGGACACAACGCTTGTAAGTGTGACACACAAAATAGCACAAAGTATTAATATATAGATGATTTAACATTACCTACCTTTTGAGATTTTTTTTGAAAATAAGTTTGTGATCTTTTGAATAACATTGTGTGACTTAAGAACATGTATTCCACTGTTATCACTATACTTTTTATTTATTTTTACTATTATTACTATTATTATTATTATTAGCATTGTTATCATTATTATTATTATTATTATTATTATCACACTTTGAATGCTGCTCATTTCTCTTTACAAATGTGAATTCAAAATATCGCATTCTTCTGTCTAAAACATTCAACTGGTCCCCTAAAGCACTCAATTTCGCTTAAAAACATGATAATGCATACGCCTATTGATTAATATACAAAATATTATCTTCTAATTACCAAATTCAAATGGATATATTCAAATTTAGTAAATCCTCAATTCTTTTTCTGGAACAATATTTTAAATTAAATGAATGTGCTTAAAAAGTTTTGGGCATAGATAAACATTCTAATGTTTTTCACCACACAAAAAAATGTAAAATATGGAATAACTTAGACCATGAAATTAAAATCGAAGAAAATTATAAGAAATTCAGTAAGAAATTGCGCACATTCCTCTTTATTAGACAATGCATACTTCATTCGAAAATTTTCTATAGCGCTAGAAAGCCACACATACGCACTACACACATATTTACATTATACCATATACTTTATTATCATTTTGGAAATACATGTAGCTGATAGTTTGTAGCTCTGTACTTGTACACTACAGCAATACATTTGCTATTATTATTAATTAATATTGTATATTTAAATAGTTTTGAAAATATTTTTTGTCATATGTTAGTTAATAGTTTTGCATACATTTAAGTAATAAATTTGCTTTGACTCTTATTGCTAATATTGTTTTTATATATTTGTATTCTTATAGCTTATATTGGATGTTTGCTTTCCGTTTTCAGGAATCTAACTATACCTATCACTGCATGTTGCATTTCTGTTTAAGCTTCTAACTTATAAACCGAACTATACTTTTTTCCGAGAATATTTTTTCCACAAACCGTCTCAGTCCTGTATCATTCTACGTTTGGCAAGAACATTTTTCTTAGTTTCTTTCCTCATTTGCCATTAGAATATGTAATGATTGTACTTCAGATTGAAGTTTAGGGCTGTCCTCACTTTTTAATCTTAAAAATTTACTAGTGTGGCTCGATGAGAACATTTATTCGTTAATCTTGTATTCCAAAATTTTGATAAATAATATATATTTTTTGAAAAACATAATTTGATTTATAACATATTATTTAGAATAGCACTGTTTCTAAGTATAATGTGGGTGTTTTCAGACCTAGTCAAATAATAAAATAATTTATGGTGTGAAAAAATAATTTTTCTCTACTTAGTTACTATTCTTCTTTAGGCTTTATCATCCGTGAATCGAAATAATCATGGTTGACTTAGTAAAGAATGTAATAAATAACTATATAAATTTTTTCTGAGGTAATTTAATTTTATTAGCAAAACCGATTCAAGTTTACCACTTTGTGGCAAAAATCAAATCATTTCTTACTAATTAGACGTAATTTGTGAATATAATAATGTATTATTGTTCGATCGTTTTAATTAAGTTCTAACTTCCAAGATAGTTTAACAATGAAAAAAACTTTGATATAGTTTCAAGAACAGATTTCAGCTTATTCGTTATTAATAAAGTGCATTACCACTCCAGGGGGTGAATTTAATAGAGTCAAGTATTTTAGAACTTGTGTTATCAGAATGAACAGTTCAAAAATATTAAATGTTCACAATATATTCTCTTTTTTCAATACAAATCCCATTTGAAATTTCAAAATAAATGTTACGAAATCATTTTTGTAAATTTATTATCGAAGTTTCGTCATTAACTAAATCAATTGGATTTTAGTATTTTTTTTATTCCCACTTGTTTGACTGTTTTGTCTATAGCTAAAAAATGAAATGGACATGTTAACTTGGTAAATAATGAAATTACTATATCTAAGTGAGACTTTCCGATTGGAGGATTCTCTAATTGGGGAGGGGGGCTTTACTTCTGGTCAACCCCAAATTTGTGATGATGTGGCATTAAATGCTTTTAAGAAAGCAAATAAATCTGTGATTTTTTTCAGTCTTGGCTGTAAAGACGCTATTGGAAATACCAAAAATATTTTTAAATTTGAAACATATACAGGAAGGAGAGAGCAATAAAATATTTGGATATTTCAGTTTGACTCTGCTACCGGTACATTTACCAACCAGCAATGATCGCATGCACACATTTTTAGTGATCACCAATCTGAGAAGTCTGAGATAGAGATTTAACTCGCTCTTGCTGGTTCCTGTTTCGTACATTTATTTCTTGTAAACTACTTAGTACATTTAGTAAGTTGAATTCTGAATAAGGATATTTTGTTTAGGCAAAGTTCAAATCCAACAGGCCTAAGTTAAATTAAAAGGTAAGTCCCATTTCGTTTCGGCTTTTGATTCACAAGGACATCCCTCAGTACTTTAGTCTCTAGCCTTAACATATTTTCAATGACCCTCGACATAAGTGAATTTTTGTATTTCAGACATTCTTATGTGAGGTTGACTATTGAACCTGCATAAAAAGGGTCTATATTCATCCTATAAAGAAGTTTAAAAGCATTCTCACTGAAATTTACATATATCGTCTCATTAGAATGAAAATAGGTCATTTGATTTACTGTAAACAATAGGATGTAATACTTTTTTGGAATTTACATATTAACCAAAAAATACATTTACTGAAGAAAAATGCAAAGATATGTCTGTCATTGGCGGATTGAAAAATTTTTGAGAGAAAATGTTGAAGCGTGGCTGTTAGAATGCAAATGTACACTGTACAAATTAGGTGTTCCTTAAAAATAAAATAAAATGTTAAAATAATTGTAAAATGTATTTTCATGTAATTAAAAAAGTTTTTGTTCTATTAATGTATCGGTATATCCCTATTTGCGCTTTAATTATATCACTATGCAGATACAATCTAGTAATTAGGACTTTGCAATTTGTATTGGTGCAAATGGAAAAATACTTCCTGACTGTACTGAAATTACAATAGTTAATTAATATTATAAACATTGGTTTTAAAATAATGCATGTATATCCAACATTCCTGCAGTCCACTACTGAGATACTCAAGTATAACTGCCAAAATAACATCAATGTTTTCATTGTAATCATTAAGTTAATTACAATTTCACACTTTCCAAAATTATAATTTTCTGAGAAATTCTATCAAATACCTTCCGCAGCTTAGTACACTTTCATTAGTTTAGGTAAATTAATATTTCCAACATCAAAGGAAATCAGCAACAAAAGATTTAGAAATACATAAAAGTTTGCAAATGAAGCAAATCTTTGCTTTATCAACTAATGGTCTATTTCAACCTGTTCATTCAACCATAACTATAAACTTTAAAGACTGTAGTATGAATTACTTGAATCAAACAGACGTACAGGCTCATTGTGGATTATACAAATTGAATACATTCAAGCCGAGTTTTTGTCCTCATCAACTTAAATCTTTTTTCCGACCTTTCTTAATGGCATGTGAGCTAGGATTTGACCAAATACCTGTATTAAGTTTCACATGGGTACCTGTGATGTCCATTTTTATATAAATTCTTGAAAAAAATTCAATGCGATTATTGAAGAATACCCATTTTGAAAACTATAATATGCAATTATAGTCCATTACTCAAAATTTCAGATTTCCAATTTTTGCAAATGGTGATTACCTTGAATTTCAATTTTAGCCTAATAGGTAAGCAGGCACTAACGCCCGTGGTGATCCGGAAATCAAAATAATCACGTCAAGGTAAAAATTCCACCATCAGTCGTTAGCTAAGCGTGACGTTAACTCTGAAAATATAATCTAATAATAAATTATGGGATCTTTTTGGTTTATGGTTTCAAAGGCCCTGTGGGCAATGGGCATTGCTTACTATAAGTTCCAAATCATTACTATTGCGATTCATTTGCAATACATAAAGGTAAAGGATAAATGGAGATTTACATTGAAATATGGCGTATGGTATTATTGCTTAGATACTTAGATCCTTAGAACTTTGATTTACAGAATTTATACCACTGAATCGACTTGACCCACGTTACTGAAATGTATATGTGATCTACTATCTTTTTCGCACAGCTGTAATTATGGTCATTGTCGCGAGCTTTCGCATCTTGAGATTTGAGAAACTCCCAGAACGGTATGACCAGAGACACATCTGAAAGTGATCGGTTTTGACCGTTGAAGTGAAATTAAGGATGGCCGGACCCGGTCAGTTACCGGTACAGACCTGTCCTATAAATCTAGAATTATTGATGTTAATCTTCCTTTGTTTATTCAGTAATTGTTTTTTGTTAGAAGCTTTAATAAAAATTTGTTCTCCAATTTTATGTTTTGATCTTATTAATATCTTAAAATTTTCTTCCTTGATTTCATGGTGAGGTAGAAATATTTCAGAATTTAAATGTCTTCTTAAGTGCACTTTCATCCTTGTTTCCAGATGTCTCTTAGTTTTTTCATCACGTTCATATTGGTAAATTACAGAAGAAACTAATTTCTTAGGTATAAGATCTTTGTTGTTGAAGATGCTCTTTGTTACATATGATGTCGAGATTAGGACAGTTTCAGTGATTTTTAATTTTGTGTTCCATATTTTGATTTTTTCTTTAAAAATTTCAACTTGTTTGCATAAATACGGAAGTTTTAAATATACTGGACAAATATTGTTCTTGTCAATGTCTGTATTATGAAGCTGTTCTTTATAACTTTGTTTAAGCATCTTGGTTGAATATTTTTTATTAAGTTTAATGGGATGGTCATAATAATTAGTTGCAAATGAAATTTATTTAGCCTAGAAAAAATTGGTATTTTTCTGCATAAGGAGGGGAAAACCAGCTAAGTACTATTTTTTTCAGAAGATGCTATGGCTATAAAAGACACCTTACAAGACTTACATCACATCAAACATAAGAAAAAATTGGGTTAAAACAAAATGCCACCAATTGACCCCCCTAATGGTTCAAATCGATACCCTGAATGGTCAATCTTGTTACCTCACTAAAATTCAATCTACTTCATCAAATTTGAATATATCAATTTTGAAATTGGCATAGTAGTAGAGGCATTTCTGCACCATAAAATGCTCTCAAATATTCTCTATCTAATATAGATTTTTTAGGAGGTGCGTTTTTGTGGGTTATTTACCTTCATAGTTGGGAAAATATCAGAGATATTAAAAAATTGAGAGCATTCCCTGAAAGAGCTAGTAATAAGGTACAACCACACCAAATTTCAAGTACATAACTCAAAACGGAGGGAAGTGATTGAAATTATGTGTTGAAAAATGTCATTTTGGGAAAAACGAGATTTTTCGAAAAATTTGGAAAAATCCGTTTTAAACCAAAATCTACACACCAACCGCTATGCAAAAATATTGCAACATCACAGCACCATATCTCGTAGAGCTTCTATGCTGTCTGGCTTCTCTGTTGGCTTTTGTATATGCTGCTCTTCGGAGTTCCTTCCAATTGTTCTTCTTTCCAGCTTGAGTGTCAAGCAATTTATTACTGGGTTTGTTTACTCTGAGAATCCCTGAGACGAGCAGTCTCACTGCCAACACCACAGCTGATATATATGGCAATAAAGTCCTTCACCATTTCGGTTCCAAAATTAAATTCAATGATGGCTGATAGCCCGAAAATTTCATCTTCTTTCGGGAGTGAAAGTGTGTCTTGCTTCAGCACGACCAGAAAACACCGTGAAGAGCTTCGTTTGCATTGCGTGATGTTCACATCTCTTCAGAAGATCAAGGTTGGTGAGGTATAGGAGAAGGTGCTTTTCAAGACGTTTCTTATCCAGAGGATGACGAAGTCAAATCAGGATTAGTCTGATTCGATCTAGATCTAAGTAAATTTTGATACTCCTGGGCCGCTCTTTTGCAATGTACTTTCTGTTTCTTAAGTGGAGGCATGATGAAAGGTATAGAAAAGTAAACCAAACAATATTAATCTGTCAATAATTTCAAGAAATCAATAAAAATACATCCGAACGCTATGACAAAAATTTACAGAATGTCTCTTTGTTTACAGTGAAGCGAAAGCAAAAGCTGCTCAACATCCAGTGTTTTCGGGTAGTGGCCTTGCGCATTAGTCAAAATTTGGTAAAATTCCTGTAATATTTTCTTTCTATCTCAATTTATTTCGTCTAAAAATAATAGCCAATCATTCAATGAAAGAAATCTGGACACAATGATATATAAAAAGCTGGGACTCTGTAAAGTATAGACTAGTGAACAGCCTTCAAAAAGTGACTAATTTCATTACGAAAACGTCTCCGTGTTGGAAATTTGGTGTGGTGGTAGTCTTCGTAAATCGTCTCTTTCATCATAAAAGGGGTTATTTCACCCTTATTAGTGTTTTGGGGTGTAGTGTAATACCTTAAAGAAGTAAAAATATCAATAACTCAACTTCCGTTTTGGCAACTGAAAATTGACCCTATCTTAATGTTTTTATTCAGTCAAACTGTCTAATATACATTGCATAAAAGTAAATTCCAAAATGTGTAGACAATGTTCCTGAGATTAGAATTTATATTTTAAATTTGGTTTGGCGCGACATTCGCAAGCAATAAATATTTTATCAATCCTAGACATCTGAAGAAGGAATTGATAATTAATCCCAAAGAGCCTTCATAGGAGTATACTAGTGGAGCAGCAATAAGCAAAACTTAGTTACTTCTTAAACGATATTTTTCTCAAGGGAATGCATTCTTTGCATACAACTTTTAGCGATATACTTAGAGTAATATTTTCTGAAATAGATGCAAAGTAATTTCTTTATGCAAAACATATATACCCTTTAATAATTTATATATATATATATATAT
>CABFPE010000106.1:1147404-1163080 GCA_900660155.1 Hofstenia miamia
TTTTAGTGTAACATGATTACATGATTTATAAGAGAATCCAATATAGATATCATTTCAAAATTTAGAATAGGAAATGAAGAAGCATCCTACTAGTTGATAATTTTTTTTTTAACAATATATATATATATAAAAAAAATATATATATAATTATTAAATCAAAAAGCAGAACGAATATTTTGGAGAAACTGCTAAACTTTATAATTGTTGCAAATTCAAGTCAATTGCAATTTGATTCAGCAATCTAGGAAAATAATATTTAATTTGTTTTGGAGATATTTTGAAAGAGACCATGAAATCAAACATTTATGCAGTTGTAAAAAATATGCTAATAAATATGCTAATTTTATATATTCAATTTAATAAAGTCAATTTATTATTATTATTATTATTAACATTTATACAACCGGTGTATTAATATAAGTTAGTGGATCTTAAAAACGTTTAAAGATGACCTAGGTTTCATTTTCAGGTGTTAAAATAGTAAATTTTTTGCACAAAGCTGCTAAGCACAATTCGATCATATTTGTGCAAATCATTTCAATTCAAAAAAAATCCATTTTCATGTGTTGATTAAAGGCAAATAATAATGTCGAAATACAATTTATGTGTGAATTGTCACGTTTTAAGATTCTAATTGATATTAATAGGAGTTAATCGGTGTGTCTCTAATTTCGAATTCTGGGAATAAACTTTTGTCATTGGATAATTAAAAAGCAAATTAGATCAGAAACCGCCAAAGCAGTCTACGCTTTCCAAGGCCGTCTGCATTCACTTTCCGAAAACCTCATACGAAATGTTATTATAATGCTTAATTAGTAAAAATTATTAGAACTCTTAAATCTATTATTTTTATACAAAACTTTATATTAAATTTTATGATGGAGCATTGATATATGTCAGCAAATGAAATGATTTCTTACAAACTGTGAATTCGTTTCAAAGCGAACTTCGTAATGATGTTAAAAAATTCTGATTTCTTCATTTTACCAATTCATTAAAAAAAATTACCCGTCATAAAAGCATTCACTATAGTGGCAACGGGATTGCCAATAACCATAATCTGCGCACCAATTATTACTCATACATACGCATAATATAATTAACAGACTGGCCCATCGATCTGGAGATTCATAGAAACTTCAATGGATTTCAGATTCATAGATTTGGAGTTGATCTGGGTCTGGCAATGCCATCCATGGATGTCGGGGATAAAAAATTTTAGTTCAATAATAGGGTTCACTAGCGATAACTATAGAATATTACTGCTGATTTGGACATGAAGATATGTAGTAAATCTCTGAACTTCTGTTTCACTAATCTTTAGAGATCATTAGAATTTGGATTGGATGTAGATTGACACTTTATCTAAGAAATTATATGTAGCGGTTTACAAACCCCACTACTAATAAACTAATAATTTTTTTATTACACGTATAAATTAGATTTTAGTCATGCCTGCTGCTAGTATGTCTTCTGCAGACCTTCAGAATTTTTCTGATGCTCAATTTGCTTCTGTGGTTGGTGCATTAAAGAAAGACGTCATTATCTTTCTACTTCGTTAAGCTCTCCCCTCCCTGATCAGTTAACACCATTCTTCCAACGTCAGTTCTACTTAATGTTGTCTTGTCTTGCCTTGCTAAACTCACCTCCGATGTCTCATCCGTGCAATCTCAAATGTTCTCCTACAGTGCTTCCGCGTCACGTACCATTTCTAATCGTCCCAATCATCCTGCATCACGTTCTGCTCCTGCACGTGGTTCCCTCTCCTGTACTGCCGCCTGCCCATGAACAGTCTGTTCCACCGCCTACTCATCCCCATGATCGCCCTCGTGACCCCCTTGGTACTATTTCTTTCTTTCAATTTTCTGCTGATCAGATTAGTTCCCTTCCTTATCCTCCTCGTAAAACTCACATCTATATTAGCCGTTTTGCTAACTCTGTTTCTGCTTCTGATGTTGGTGATCACCTCTGTTCCTCCTCACTCCAATTTGATGACATTCTTCCCATTCCATCACGTACGAATTCTCCATTCGCAACCTTCCATATTGTCTGTAATCAAGAGTTTCATGAATCCTGAAGTGGGGCGGATGGGCACCTAATCCCATACTATCGCCTCTCTGATGCTGAGCGCAAATATTTCGGCTTTGTCCCCGCCGTCGCGATGCTTTTCGTCGTGATTGACTACCTGTTCTTCCTAGCTTGAAGCTTACTCCTCAAGGCAACTCTACTTCTTCTTTTTTGCTCGCCAATGCTCATTCTTGTCTCATTAAACCGTTGTGTCCGTTTTTACAACTTCTTCATGCAGTCTCCTGTTGACTTCATTTTCATTACTGAAACCTTCTTTTGCTAACAGTGTTGTTTTTCCTAACTTCACACTTAAAGTTCTCTCTCGTATGGATCGTTCTAATGGTCGTCATGGTGGTGTTCTCATTGCCTCTCGTCGCCCTAACCTTGACATCCACCCTTCTCCTTTGATTCTTTTTCCTTTGATTTTTGTTGCGGCTGTGCTGTTGTTTTCAGTGATCACATTGTTTCTCTTTTCTGTGTTTACAACCCTCCTTCCAACAGTTGCTTTTGTATTCTTATTGGTAATTTTTCATCCATGCTTGAGTAATTTCATGATCAGTCTGTCACTCTCTCTCGTAAACTTGAATTTCCCACTCTTCCTCATCTCCTCATCTGTTGTGACTTCAAGCTTCGTTCCACTTGACCTCAATAACGCCTATGAATCCGCTGTTTTGGATCTTTTTGCTTCCTACTCTCTTGAACAACTTTTATTTTCTCCTACTTCCTGCTCCTCCCTCCTTGAATTGGTTTTGTGCTTTACCCTGATCACATTTTTGACACCTCTGTGGTCCCTGTTCCGGTTAAACTGTCTGAGCATTCATTTGTTCGCATCAACCTCTCTGTTTGTTCTATTACCCCATCTGCTTGTCCAGCTGCTCCTCAATATGCTAGCTCTAAAAGTGACTTTGTATCTCAAAATGCTGCTCTCATTCCCCATTTTTAATGATTCTTTCTCTGCTGATGACTGGTACACCTTCCTTCAGCAAGTTATTTTATCCTTTTGTCCTTGTCGTCGGAAAAACTTATTTGTCTCCCCTTCTATTTCTCATCTCTTACTGAACACTCTTTGAATAAACTCGCATCTTTCAAATGCCATTCCGGTTCTTCCGACTCTTTGAAGCTCTCTTCTCTTGCAGAAGACGTCATCAACTTCATGGAACTCGACAAAATATCACTGCTGTCCAGCTTCTCATCTGGATCTCTTCAAGACCCCTATTCTTTCTTGTGTTCTCTTCATTTCAAACCTGAACTCCACAGCTTGAAATGGAACCTTCTTTCTGCTCACTCGGATCTCTTCAATGCTTAGTTCACCCGAAATTTCTTGGTGCTGTCTCTCACTGCCCTGGTCCATCTGCTACCTCTCGGCTGATACGCCAATGTGACATCGTCTTCAACGCCCATGATATTTCCATCATGTTTATCTCCTGCAAGTTGTCTGGTCCTTGTTAACTTGAGGCGTCCCATTCTTTGTAAGTCACGAAACCTCATCAACTCCTTCAATCCATTTAAAGCATCTCTTATCCTACATTTGCTCCTCTGAGCGTTTTCTGCATTGCTGGAAAACATCTTGGATATCTCTGCTGTTAAAATTCAATCAGCTTCCCTCCCTTTAAGTCACTTCTTAAAGTCCAATAGCTATTCTTGCTCGGCTCTCATTAATCTTTGAGCGCTTTGTCTTTCGTTACGTGTTCCCTAAAATTTATCACCTCATCTCCTCTTCTCAGCATGATGACAATCCGGGTCGTTTTACCATCATTTACTTTTCTCACTTTGATTAAAAACTGCTATTTCCACTTTGATCGTAATGATTCTGGTTGCATTATCTTTCTTGATATTTCTAAAGCTTTTGATTGGCTTCCTCATTCTATTCTTCTTGACAAATTATGTTTATTTGCTGATTTCATTGAACTTTTCCAGTCTTACTTATCTAATCATCGTCAGTGTGTCAAAATCAATTCGTCTATTTTTTCTTCTGTCCTTGTTTCTTGTGCGATCCTCAAGGTTCTGTGTTTCCTGTTCTCTTCTTCTTCGTTGCTATCAACGATCTCATGCAAATTTAGAGCATAGAATTCTAAAAAGCAAATGATTTTATAATACAAAAATGTGTCGTTTGTCTTATTTTTATAAGCATTTCTTCATGTTACTAAAGAAAATACTATGGTACCATGGCATTGGAGTTGGTAAATCTGTTGTATATTTCAATATACAGCATATATATATATATATATACAGTACGCGCCAGCAAGTTAGAATTGCCTAGCAAAAAATCGATATGTTGTTGTTATTCAAAAAATGGCAATACCAGGTATTAACATGTTAGCTATAGAACTTATTGTGCTTAAGGTAGTATATATATATATATATATATATACATATATATACTTATATATATATATTTATATATATATATATATCTTACGAAATTCGTTTTGTATATATACCGCAGTAATGACTGCTCTATGAGATATTGTAGATAACCAGTTTCCCTTACACTTAAACTAATTTTCAAGGAGAATTTCAAATTACTCTGATATTTTTTCGTCAATTTTATTTTTAAATATTAATGCATTTGCATTTCATAATTAAAAAGCAGAACATAAATGAAACATTCAATATTTTTAAATAATCCATATTCAAAAATTATATATATATATATATATGTGTATATATATATTGTTAATATGTAATACAGTTTTATTTATATATTGGCAACTTAAAATTTTCATTATATTTAAAGAGCATTTGTAAAAAAATTGTGATCACTTATAACAAAAATTTGGATATTTCTAAAATGACAATGAAAAATATTTCACTGAATTATTCATAACAAAAAGAATGATTGTATCACATACATATAATAATTAATGCAAAAGAGTCAAAGCAATTCTTCTTATTTAGGTAGAAAGCTATGCAAACATCAATCATAATTCAATCTACTAATGAATATGTAATGAGAAAATTGTAGGACAAATGTGAAATTCAAACTGGCTGATTAGAAAGCCAATATTCAATAAAAGAATTAAAATACTTCTTGCAATATATGGTAAGTATGTCAGGAATACCATATTTGAAAAACTCGCTAGGTAACGATAATTGAATTTTGCTTATGCAAAAATAATGAATTCCTCCATAGTGGATAAAAACAATTATGTTCTGAAATATCAGCGATTACAAATCCAAAGTTCATTTATTGCGTTAACGAATAATATCGAAGCAGTTGTCCAAGTAAAGATCAAGAGGAGTCTAAGATAAAATTGAAATCACAAAGGATGTTGACACATTTAACCAGAATTTTCCATTCGCTACTACAAAAGACTCCAATTTTAATCGGCAGATGGTCAAAATACTCAAAGTCAGATATACTCAATACTAAAAAGTATTTAAAGCAAGTGTGCATTTTGTGGAAAACTTTCTCTTTCTTATTATGATTGCTAATTGGGTCAATTAGTTCTTTATCTCTATTGTTACAATTGCATACATAATTAGTAATTTTTTGAATTTCATCCCTCCAGAAATTGGTCAAATTTCATCAACAAATACGCAAAAAATCAAGGCATCGCCCGTTTTAAGAGCAAATTTATCAGAATTCTATATTAATCCCGGAAGTTATTAGCGTTTCACTGACATTGGTTACTCTGAGTTAGCTGCAGCCTACTCTTACTAAGTGATTTATTCACTTTTGGGTGCTATTGCAACATACCCTTTATTGATATTCAAAAATAGAGACATATTCTGCTCAACATATATAGCACAGTTTCAACTGCAGATGTGGGTTGGCTAAAGTTTTTTTGAAATTCTGAGGGTTGGGTAATTCAGTTAAAAAGTGCTGATTGGATTCTAAGTTGTTTTTTCATCTTTGTAAATTTATGTTCCTATACATCATGATCATTGCATTTCTAAATTACTTACACGGTAATTGATTTTCATTTTCTAAGTTGTTGTAGAAATCGGAACCATAGTCAAGAAAACGCTAAGCATCCTCTAAATAATTCTTAAGTGAAATTAGCATCCCCTAGAAAATTGGATGCGAATTTTAATTTTGAAAAGTATAACAAAATGGTAACAAGACAATCATTGTAAATTAGTCATCTGAGAGCGCAAAAGATTACTTTTTATTTTTCTATGTACTGTTTATTTATGTAAACAAGGTTTGAAAATTTTCAAATTATCTTGTATTATTCCAACTTTTTGATTATTCTATAGTTTTATGTAAGATTATTCCGCATTTTATGTAATTTGCACTGCAATTTAAAACAGTTTTAGTTTTTTTGATAAATATTTTGAAAATAGTTTAGAAAATTATACTTTTTTCAGGATTTTCAATTACAGAATTTGAATTAAGCAAAAATTGCAATTTTTCTCATTTGATTGAAAGGATTTAATAAAATATAAAATAATTTTAAATTTATTAAATTCACTTCTATTTATTTGCATTTAAAATTTTTCAAGCTATTGTTGCTCAAAATGTTGTAAAATTGCTTTTTTGTGGCAACTCTGACTCTTGTTTTAAGCATGCGTGTGTAGTAGTTAAAATCACGCACATATTGTGTTGTGTCTTAAGTAATGCCTTATTGACAATCAATACCTTAGCAGATTCTTCTGCATATAACATCATCTAAGATTTTATATTGAAAAACTAGCATCCAATAATTAAAGAAGCTGGCTACGTGGCTTGGCATAAACGTATACAATAGAATACAATGTATTTATGTAGAATTGTATATAAGGAGAAGCAAATATTGTATTATAGTATTCATGTCTTGCAAAGAAGTTTATTTACAATATACACAGTAGGGTGGGAAACGGGTCACTGTTTTGTCCTGCGATCCGGCCCGGCTCAGCTAGTAATGATCGACAACTTAACCCGGCCCGTCTAACATTGATATTATAGTGTCTACAATTTATTAATATAAAGGCATCAATAAAAACAATAAGAAATCAATAAAAAATTACAAAAAATTTTAAATCTTTAAGAATTCTAGATGTTTAAATATTTGACTTATTGCATCGTTCCTTAACTCTGTCAGTGTTCTTCCATCCTAAGGATTACAAATGACCCGCGACACGGTCCAACCCGTTTTAGAGTGAGCCTATGGAATGTTTTCAAAATTAATAATAGTGATATGTCGAATTTCTGCTAGATATGCAAACAGCTATTTCAAATTTAATAAAAGTTATTATTTATGACTTTTTGAGCTTAAATATTATTATCAATCTAGTTTCCACCATATTTAGTAAAATCTTTCATTAATAATATTACCTAACGGTTAATAGACCAAAATATAAAATTGAAGATCAAAACCTGAAGAGCATGAGCGTGCCTTTAAAGTTGTCCCAATACTCATTGCGTTATCAGTAATCTGCCTTTTTAAAACGCAAGTTATCTTTCTACGCTGATGAGATTTCTGGAATTATATTGATTTTTCAAGTTAAACTTGAAAAACAAACTTAAAATTCTCAAAAATATTGCTGCCGAACGATATAATCAAGCAATTTACGTTTATATTTTTATTATCAGTAATGCCTAAAAGAAATTTGTTCACATCTATATATTTTACTTGTATTTTCGGATATAAAGTACCTAATTGAAAATTTGACATGAAATTTCGATTTCAATATTCCAATTGGCAGAAGAAAATTTCTTGATTCTTAATCTTAAGCAGCCTGAGGTGCTCACTTGAAAAGACAAACAGTTTCTCTGAAATGTTCAAATAATTTTCTCTAAGCCTATTACAAAATTCGGAACATTTCTTGAAGACTATATTGGGAAGCTTCTATCTAAGTTTGAAACGTGTCGACCAAAGTCATGTCGGGTTAACCAATAACGTTGAAATTATTTTTGGTTACATGTATAGGATTTAATGCTGCATTCAAAAATTGAAAGGTGTGTTACACGTAACTGTTTTGTCGCAACCAATGCACAGCAACTCATTGAATTTTTCCCAATTCTAGATAGCTAATTATGTCTGAAAACACGTATAATTTTGGGTGCTGTTAAGTCAAATTTAGGAAGACGGATCGCGTCGTGTCCCAAAAGGGTTTTGCCGAAACGTACGTCGGATTATACTACTTTGCATTTTTGTTTTCATTTACTCATGTATCAACCTCGTTACAACTCAGTTAAGGCAATCATTGAGAAGGCTTCTCAGGACGATCATCCCTTACTCGCAATTCTAAATACAACATTGAGGAAATTTATTCACAATGTTCTGATGACAAAGAAAAAACCGGATAGTCTCTTTAAATACCCTCACAAAAATATAATACAAACTCTGGAGAATCTCATGATTAAAAAGGAACTTATACCCAAAATTGAATTCTTGGCTGGATTTGTAAATCATACATTTGATGAAATAAGGAATGAAACAATTCAGTTACATGTAAAAGAGTCTTATGCTAACATTGATAAAAGTCGGAAACTTTGTAATGACGTTCAATCCAAAAACTGAAATGGTTAAACTAATAAAACTGATATGTTATGAAACTAATACCAATTTTCCTAAATTGGCAGACGTCCTAAAGCTGGATGTAAATTATTCATACATGAAAAAGAATTTTAAATCGATAAATTTGAACTCAAAACAATTAAAAAATGGCTTAGAGAGTTTCATTGGTGAGAACCAAAAACGTAGCTCGTTGAGCGCTTCGCGCCCAACTCGCGAGATGATAGATAGATAGATAGATAGATTACAAATTAAATCTGTAATGAGCAAATCACATATCCCACAAAATCTAAAATAATAAAATATTCTGATGACACATGCATCACGGGAGAAATTTCAGTTTCATCTTGTGAAAGTGATGATATTTGTTTAACACATAATCTTGTCGATATAGTTCGATTGTCTAAGCAAAGCAATCTCATTATAAATGAAAAGAAATCTGTGATTCTGTGTTTTAGCCATTTCAACATTAAAAACCCAAAATTGCTATCAATTGTTAATAACAAAACACGCTACAAAAATATGGAATTTCGCTTGATGAGTGAAATCAAATATCTTGGCGTATGCTGAACAAGGATTTGAATTGGAATAACCATGTGGAAGTGGTTGTTAAGAAAGCATTTAGGTGCATTCTATCAATGTCATTTTTCATTGAATACCTATCCTTTAGTAAAAAAAGTCGCTAATTTTTAAGACGTACGTACTACCCATATACACATATGCTTCTGTTGCATGGTCAATAGGCATTACAGAAAGAAACAGGAAAGATCTTTAAAAACCTCTAAAATTGTTTGATAAATTAACAAAATTGGAAAAGACGGATCTTATACAATCTATTAACAACGCTCACTATGGATTATTTAAAAAATATGCAAACAAGTTATATGAGGACAAACATCATCCACTGCACAAAAGCATTTTTTCTAAACATCAGACAAGGACAAAAGTCAGACTAGCCATGAAAAAAGATGTGCGATATTCTAGAACATTTCTCCCTGCAGCACTAAACTTTATTAATAATGCAACTATCCCCCTGTTCCTATAGCAACTTTTTCCAATATTCCTTTTTACATAACACCTTGTGCTATTTACGGGTATTAAAGCATACATAGATAGATAGATAGATAGATAGATAGATAGATAATTAGCACAGTTTATGCATGAATGCCCTGAGACCAAGCAGCCGTCCTAGTGCTAAAATCACGCTCCTGACATGAGAGATAAACAGTTCAGTGGCGGGAAAGGTTATTTTTTTCCTAAAACTTCACCTTCACCCCATAAAAATTTTATTAAGCTATAATTTTCTAAATTTAGAAATTATTGTTAATTACTTTGGTAGCTTACAATTATTATATAAATTATATTAAATGTACATGTATTCATTTAAAATTGCTGCAAAATTTTTGCAAAAAATTATAACATAAAAGTAGCTTACGCTTGAATTTAAATAAAGAAAATACTTTCTTATTGCGATATTATTTCATCTTTTGTTGATCTATCCTATAATTTTGTGGTTTTTTTTACATACTTTACGCCATCTTATGTTAGAATAAAAAATTCGATTTTGTATTTTGAGACTAAACTCAAAAGTACGTAATTTCTTAAAATCTTGATATTTAAAAATCAATCCTTTTTTGCCCATTACATATTTCATAGTACATAAACCTTGATTATTATATTCTTTCAAAGTGTTAGTATTTAGATGTCAAAGGCGAACTCATTTGAAAACAAGCCATGCAAATGGACTAAAAGTTTTTCAAAATACTAGTTAAAGTATATTTTTCAAGCTTTGTAGTATTTTGCTTAGCCTTGGGATTTAGTATGAGATCTTACTTATAAGATGTTAATCATGCTTCATATATGCTCCTATGCCTAGAAGCCGGAATTCTCAATTAAATACCAGAAATTCTTCAGAAACAGTAATACTCTTTGGAGCAAATTTCTTTTCAAATAATATTTAATCTAAAAATCGTAGTGCATTCTTGTCATTGACTTTCGATGATTATGTGGGTATGATGCACAGGCGTAGAAGTTTCTATATATTCATTAAGAAGTCATTACTTGGACTAAACTTTTTGCCGATTACAAACAAGCTGAAGCATACAATTGGAAGCAATACGTATTTCATTAATAAAGCTTTCTAAAAATCTGCTATATTTTGCTATTTCATAGCCTTCATCATTATAATTTTCACAATAAAAACTTGTGTAAATTCAAACCCAATTTTACACATTAGGAATTGAAAGAAGAGACAATCATATTAAATATTATTTAAAAAGCTATAAAAAGTAGGCACAGTGAATTTTTTTTAATTTTATGCGTCCATCAAAATTTGAATGAATGTCAATAGAAAATCCTTTGCGTAATTTTTATGCAAATGTGTTTAGATTTTATTACCATTCTATTAGTAATTAACTAATTAATTGATTTAAGATCGATTAATTTTTTAACATTACTCAAATGCTAATTTTAAATTCTATAAATTATAAGGATAATTTGCGAAAAGAATGCAATATATATTTGGCTTAGCATTTTCCATCCTGCATTAAGCAAGAAAGGTAGAATCTAATTTTCAATCTCAGAGGCAGAATTCGCTTGCGATTTTCGTTTTCCAATTTCAATGAGACAGCAAGTTTAATCTTTATAGACCCTTTTGATCTTTCGAAGGAAAAGTAGAAGTCTTTGTAATCAAAGAAATGCAACCATTCACCGTAATTATTACAACCATCAGTGACTGATATATTTCTTTAGTCATGATTTCACACCTATGAATAAAGGGGTTGTTAACGAATTATTGAAATAATGTATCTGATGTACTAACCAACGTATGATATGTAATTTCTACAAGAGGACCAGGGCTAGTGTGGCTTAAAATTGAAATTTTATGATATGACTATGGCATTTATATAAAAGGAATCATTGCTTTTAAATTTTTCAGTAAACCATAGAATTATCATTTGAGATGTCAATACTTGTTATTGAGTTCTATCAATCACAAATTGAAATCTGTTTCATGAAAAAGCGTTTGCAAATCCTATAGCTTTTTAATGATTATTTTGATATCCAAGAAATGTATACGAATGTACGCAACATTATTTGACCTGGCGTTTTTTTAGCACATCGGGCCTTGGAGAGGGAGTACTTTTTGCCTCTCTATTCAACTCTGGATTGGATAATGATATCGAAATGAAGTTTTTCACAAATATTTTTATCATCAAAACCATCCATTTGGAATTTTTTTAAGTGTGATGCCTTATGGTTTTGATTACGTCATCAAATATCAACATTTGAATATTTTTTCCAATATTGGTCTTATCAGTTAGAAATAATGGAATTCATTACTTCCATTAGTTTGCAAATATTTCCAATTCTTGTTATTCCAATATTTGAATCATGCTTATCTAAACCCAAATAAACTTCAATGAATTTTCAAAAGAAAATCAGCGGTGATGTTTGCGGGCAGTTGCATAGCATTAATGTTAGCACTACTATAATATTATTTATATATATATATCACTCATGACATTTCTCCTTCCCTATTCATTAATTGGATTGAAAAATAAAATATGTATAAAGTAGCTTCCTTTCTATAATTAAGACATGCTATTTTGTTTGTTTGGTAAAATCATTCTGTCACATACAGGGAAGTTACTTAATTTATATATATATATATATACATATGGAATTTCTACTTAGCGCAGATATATGCAACAAACATTACAGAGTGCCGAATATGTGTCTATCTATCTATCTATCTATCTAAACATATATATGTATGTATATATATATATATATTTGTTTGAAACAATTTCTTCTGAGACTTTTCATCTTTGAAATTAACATAAAATTTTAAACACATATATTAGACCCGTTTCGATAGATAGTCTATCTTCGTCAGTAAAAATACTCAGAATTTCTTATTAGTAAATGAAATGAAAATACTTGGAATTACAATATCAAAGTTCAAAGATTAACCAGAACATTTACTTGCTCCTAAAGCTTAAACGTTTGGGATACTCAACTGCTGATTTGATAAAAAAAGATGAACAATTATTCAGCAATATCCAATCAAATTTGACACACCCCCTTCGACACATCCTTCCTAATAGAACTCAATTCGCTGCAGAGAGATTAAGGCCACGTATGCCGCAAAAGATTCTGGTAAAAAAATATACTAGTTAGTTATCTAAAAATTGAAAACAACGAAATTACGAAATATTGTACAAAAGGGGAAAAAATAGTGAAAAGGCTCATGCAGGAATCATGATGCGTTTTCAGTGGTCTCCATTGATTTAGAGCAGGCCATTGAAGATTTTGAGATTATAACTTGCGATTCTGTGTACGCATTGAGACATTGAGATGTTTTTATAGAAATTGATGTGATGATGCTATGAGGTGTTCTAATCCGAGAGCGGGCTTGTACTGATGTCGCCTCAGTGGCGGCGGCTATGGGTGGGCAAGGTGGACTTGATCCACCATGAAAAACACAATATTAAATGGCAATCAATACTAATTTATTACCCCAATTTTGAATTAAATAAACAGAGTATGGCATTACAAAAACAATGTACATGTAGATGTAAATAGCTAGTATATCTGAAATGGCAAAATATTAACAAATAAAAACAAATATTACAGCAGTAAGCACAATTTGTCATGCAATTTTTGGCCGCTTGGCGTTGAGTTCTTAATTTCCCATTTATCCAATCAGAATTGTTCATCAGAAGGCGGATCAAATTGCTTCCGTCCACCTTTCTCTTAGGCCACGGTTAGACTAGTGATTGGTTCAAAAGTGATCTATCACATTTGAAAGAATTGCACGTCTAACCACCCCAGATAATTAGCGATGTGACGATCACCAGGAAATCGAACGCGCACGATTTCTTCGTGATCGTCACATCGCTAATTATCTCGGGTGGTTAGACGTGCGATTCACTCAAAATGTGATAGATCACTTTTAAGCAAATCACTAGTCTAACCGTGCCTTAACATACGTATGCAATATTCAAATTCAACGGCCAATCAAAGACTGAGCAAGCTTTCAAAGGTGGAATAACATGAAATAGTACACCTTTCGAGAAACGAGTGTTCGGAATTAATGCAATAGTGCGTTGTGCCTACAAAAGGTGGTGTGAGCCGTGAGACGAACTTTCTGTTTAACCACTCTACACTAAATGTCACTTCAATCCTCAAAGCTGGCCAATTTTTAAAATTAAGTTATTTTTCGAATTTTACTTGAAGACGCCCTAAAAAATTTTCAAAATTGAAAAAAAGTATTTTTTCAAGATTTATCGATGAAAAATCGAACAGTACCACAATTTTGAAGATAGGATAGATACTGAACAAGCTATATGGCCTACTAAAAATAGCCTACTTTGTAAAACATTTCTAAATCGTAGAGGTTTTTTATGTACATCCTATTTAATGTTATAGCTGCAAATTTAAAGCTAAAGACTACTTGGTGTTGCTCTATCAAACAGTATATAGTATGCTAAGATCCGCCCTTTTTTACGATTTTATTAAAATATTGACAAATTCCAGCTTGATTATTTTATCCATTTTGGCAAATTCTTGAATTGAATGAAAATTTTATGTTGTGTACATATTTTGAGGTTAATATATCAAGAAACTATAAAGATATTAAATGAGGATCATTTCGACACTATTGAAAATTCTCAAACTCGAAGTTTGTAATTGAGTATTTCATTTATTATGGGTCATATTCAAATTCTGTTTGGTTTTTAAGATGCGTAAGAAAAACTGCTTTTAAATGGTATTTACAATATTTAATTCTAACAAGTGCAGATCGCATAAAAATTTTTAATCTATAATCAGCAGGCCAGGGACATGGATAGACTCAATCTATTGTCTAGGATATGGGGAAATAGGTGAAACATTAGAAACATATACCTTTATTCTGGTAAAACTTCCGGAGAAGTGGATTAAATGAATAACTGTGATCAAAAGCATACAATAACAATCCTACTAAGATCCTATCCTAAGAACCTCAACTTCATTATGATTTGGAAACGTTATTGAAATTTCACTTTCTAATACCTATTTCAACCTTCTTGAGCTCAAAATCAATATGTTTTAAAATGAATTTAACATAATTTTATTTTACTTGGCACTGGGCTGCCTTGGACTGACAATATATGCAAACAAAACAAACACAAACACGGCAAAGCCTATTATATTTGTTGTCATGTCAGTCATAAGAAACTAGATGAGCTTCTTCAAAATCTAGATTTTTTATATTTTCGGTTCCTTGTTTAAAACGTTTGCTGCTTGGTTGATATAGTGGTCGACAGATCTTAATTTCATTGTTACGTTTTCATATTTAAATTATCATTGATTTCCCTCCAAATTATGAGCAAATTTATTCATGTATCAGTGTAATATTTGCTGAAAACTAAAAAAGTAAGAATATTATAGTTTTGCATTTAGTGTGGTCCACCCTGCACATACTGCCACACGCGGCCACTGTGTCGCCTCCTACCACGGATACATAGAAGTATGCTACTGATAAGCAAGAAGTTAATTTTACTAGGTAACCAATTAATTGTGTTCGGGAGGTCGGCATTCTTTCTCTCTGAACTATGAAAAGAGAGCTGCTTAATTGCTCCGTGAGTTAAAGGTGATGCCCCATCAGTAGCGCTGAATACCATGGGCGTAAAGGAGGCGTGTTCAATTTCTAAAACTCGTTGCTGGTAGTGTCGCATCTTCTCATTCTCATGTGTGGCATAGTTAACTTTGATGCTTCTGTTAGCATTGGTGGCAGTACTCGAGTCAAATACCCTCACATCGAAGAATGTGCGCCTACCATACGCAGAGAAGCCAACAGATGAGATATCCAGACGAGCTCCATCAGAGGTCAGATGCGGTTTTTTACATACATCAATGCATACTTCTGACATTGCCTCTGCCAGCATATCCCTGATTTCGTTGTGTCTCCTCGAAACAAACCCTCCCGTGGAACATGAGGGTGCATGGGCCACTGAAAACCCCTTGCCACAGACACATGTGGTTGGCAAATCGTTGGGTTTTATGTCATAGCGGAGTCGTATGGCGTCTCTGAACTCGGATTTGTTAAGGTGATAACCTTCCTCTTCAATAGATATTGCATTCAACCAAGAAGAGCAGCCTTTCTCTCTGGAATATATATA
>CABFPE010000106.1:1166026-1184191 GCA_900660155.1 Hofstenia miamia
ATATATATATATATATATTGGAAAATGTAATTATATAATTTATTACATATTGCATATACTACCATGTCATGGATTGTGTCATCTAATCAAAATGAGATTTCAAATAAATTGAAGCAAGAGCCAAAAATGGGGTAGGCATTATTCACAAGACAAATCAGGATAAAGCAAACAACTATTTTTCATTTCACCAGCAATTTGTTTATCACGAAACTTTCTTTGTTTTTCCTGGAACTAGTTAAATTCAACCATATATCTATCGTTACCATTTTGTGGACATGCATATTTTTGTATTTTAACAATGATTCCATGAAAGTATGAAATATTTATTTAATCCATATGTATGTAAAAAAAGTTGCAAAAATACAATAATTACAACATTTATGTAACTTCTTTTTCTCAAACCTACAATCACTTTAAAAGTGTGTTGATTTGTTTGATGAACATGGCAATGTCACATTATTAGCATGGGCCTAGTAGGTCCAATTCACCTAATTTTGATTCTTATAGCCCCTAAAGACACAATGTGTACAATTATACACATGGTAGAAATTAGATTTTTATTGAAAAATAAATTTATATTCAACCTTGATTATCTTTGTTTATTAAATTAGGCTACTTTTTCGTTATCTTAAAATTAATTTGGTTTAAATATTCGAATATTTAGTATTAAGGCAACCTTGTAGAAATTAGAAATTCGTAAAATGGAGGATATAGTGAAACCAGTTAAATTTGAGTTATTCACAACTCATAAAATAGCTTCACAGAAAACAAGGTTTTGCATGATTTCAATCTCATAATTCGTAGTACACTCTAAGTAAAATATTTTCAACAAAAATATGAATCATTAAAATATTATGATTAAGTCACAATGTGTACAATGTGTACAATGTGTACACAGTACATTTTAATGGAAATATTAACAGTATAAAAATTTCTTAATCTTAACATTGACTTATACTTACAATAACATATGTCTTGATCAAATTATATCCTTTCTAGTAATAGTTTTCTGTTACACTGTTTGCAATTCTATTGAGGAAATTCATCAATCTGCATAACCATGGCATTTATTAACACAATATTCAGCATACTATAAAAATGCATCTTATTGGATAAAAGAATTATAATTTCTCGTTTTTTTACATTATATATTATTTTTAAATATACATCAGACATTCCTGAATTTTTTCAACATGCTCAGTAACAGAAATCTGAATTTTTATAACAATTTAAAAGTTTGCGGAGATGACATTGGTGTAAAATTTATAACTTTTCATACATTTGAAATTGTTAGTATTCTATGTTGTTCATTTTGAATTGTCTGGCAAAATGAGTTAGCATCAAAAACAATTTTAGTATTTTTAATAAAAATATCTTAAAGCATTTCATTTCACTTTTATTTGTATATTCTGGATCACAGTAAAAAAAGGATCACCATCATCAGCATATTTGTAAAAAATTGTACTGCTTGTTATATTTATCATATGACATTGTTGCTTAGAAGAACCTGATATTTTGAAAATTTCCTTCAAGTAACAAGCAACACGATAATTGAAAACAATCTTATAAAGGCATTATAATTTCCATAGCTATAGCATACTCCTAATGAATGTACTCTATCTTATCGAATTTGAATGCTTTAGCATATTTCTAAACATATATTGGAATATTCATAAAGTTAATGCATGACATAGGCGTGGCAGCTCCTGAAAGTTAAATAATTCAAATGGTAATCTGAGCAAGTTGTTTTAATTACAACTCCAATATTAACTCTTAGTAACATAATAAATTCTTAAATCTCTGTAGATTAAAAGTTATGGAAGATTTGGTGCTAAACTGTGATCATACTACTTGAACTTGATTCAATGTCTAAAATCTCAACTCGACATTTCGAGTGCTATTAATTTTTAATTTTTGCCTGCAATGTTGAAGAATCCGTTCAATTGCAAGCCATCAAGCATGGTTTTTTATAATTATTTTAATATATTGTATATATTTCATACATTTGTATAGTGTTGTTCAACATGAAGCAATCACATATAGTTTAGCTTAATGAGAGAAATAATAATTGTAACTTAAATCGAAATCATGGGTTGGGTTTCAAACAAAGAAAATATGTATATATATAGTATTAGTATTTGAAACTATCACCTTTCAATAAAAAGTATAAATTTAGGAAATTCTATTTTTAGAATGTTTTGAAATAATTTAAATGTATGATTTAACTTACAAGCTAATCAAAGCAGGAGTTCAAATTGCATTTTGACAAACTATGAAAATTTACCTCGTACTTGAATATGCACATTTAATAAATCTTGGTATTCTAGGAGGCAGATATCCATTGCATTTTAATTATTGACATTTGTGTTTTCAATAACTGTCACTTTATTCTGTATATTCTTAATTGCTACTTAAAATCATTTCATGCGTCCAATACTTTGCGAAAATAACTCATTCATGCTACGTATTCAAGATTAATTTATATGCGTCTAAGAGCTTAATGGAGATTGATTTTAGAAAATCTATTAGATTTTCGACCTAGCTATCATTCAATTGTTTCTTTCTATTAATGAAATCACTATTTGAATCAAAACAAATCACCCATTAGAGTGGTTTCGAATGTAACAGGTAGTTAAAAAGTCTTCAGCAATTCACGAAATTGCCTTTTATTAAATCATTCTACTCAAGGATTTATTCTCAATTTTTTTCCAAATTTTCTTTATACATGAATTATAATTTGACGTCATTATTAGTTAGTGCATCTGTAAATGTATTCTGATGGAAAAAGATATTCGGCAATTTTCCAATGAGTAGTTGTTGTGACATCTTTGTATACACACAAATGATCACCCAAATTACTTTGGAACTGGTAATATAAACTTCAACTGATTTCATAAAAATTTTCTTTGTAAAGTCATTTTAAGACATAACTAATATATGGGAAACCTTAGCATATATATGTATGCATATATTATATATATATATGTATAATATAATATAATATAATATTACAATAATGGACTCGATTTTGTTGTGATCCTAAGCACCCTTTTGCATTAGGATTTACCATGCTTTGAATGCGCTTATAATATTAAATTGTTAATTATGCCAAAATTGTGAGTAAAAATCATTATACCAATGCATGATGATCAAATTTATTAATTATTTTGATCCTAAAATATTAAAAAAACAAAGCGTATTCTTAGTTTAAATTTATTCATTTATTAAATATCTAATACAGTCCATTGAAATCCTAGTATATATATATATATATAGATTTGTAGTGTAGATAATAAATATACCTGGAATTGTATAAAGAAAAATATTCTTAAGGAAGGAGTCTTCTACACTTTGTAAGCTGATGCTATGAAGATTTAAATACTAAGAATTTTTGACAGGCATTTACAATATTATTACTGTTAGCATTTCTAGTATTTTCATTCGGCCTCAAGAATTTAATAGGAAAACACCGTTTGTATACGTCTTCAATTGGCTATGGCTCGTCTTGGCTTGTATTTGCAACGGTATTGTATTAAGCTACACCAAAATTCTGAAAATTGCAGTTCCCATAGATAATATTTTGAGTCGCGCTTAATGAAATATATTAGTTAAAGTTGAACATGAATTTAAAAATAATTCAATTGCCTTCTCTTCAGAAGGGTGAATGCGACACATCATCTGGTAAAGCGAAATACATAAAGACATTTATAAAACTTTCTTCAAATCTAATTATAACGACGCCTTTATGCTTATATTCTATTAAGCAATTTCAACAGAATGTAAAGATAAGCCAAAGAAATATGCGTTTACATCAGTTTGCTGAGAAATTGCATTCGATAAATTTCAACTACTTTGCACATTTATATCCAAGTAGCAATAAACAATTTCTATTATACCTATTATTTGCCGAAAACGTTTCTGCAAAATATCTCTAGGCTGTTTCTTCCTTCTAGTTGACTGATTTCCGTTGTGTATTCATTATGCATCCATTGTAAATTTATCTATAGTTTTTTATAGTTTCTTTTACATGACCAATTTCTATAATAGAACACAGAAATATTTATTATGGTAATAATCTATTTTATATTTAAACTTGTATTAAGTTTTTGCTTAATAGTTTAATAATGGAATTTTTTACAACGCCCACTGATTATATTTAAGAAACAATTTAGATTCATCTTAAAATGATTCAATTAAAGCAGCCAGGAGCACTTTAAATTAACAACTGGTTTACTATTTCTTCCTTGGAAAATGGCTTCATTCAAACGATTACAGCATTTTTACCTTGTGTAATTCAATCTGGAAATAAGAACCGCAGACTCTCTAAATTCCAGATATATGCCTACGCGAATTTGGTGGCGGACATTTAAATTATTAACACTATTAGTAGATCTTTGTATAAGTTGCCTTACTGATAGAAATATCAAGCTTAAAATATCGAAATGTTAAAACATTTAGAGTTTGTATAAAAATTTTTAAAAAGTGAGGTAAAAAATAATTTGCACCATTTAATATGGATATGGATAGAAAATTTAATTCTAATTTTCTTTCTACGTAAGATTGTACTATCCTGAAAAATAAATATACTTTTTTTAAAAATTTTATTTTCATATTTTAAAAGATTTCGATTCTAGGATTATCATTTAATACAGTTTATAACAAAAGATGAACTAAAATAGAGCATTTTGTTAACCAAGTCACATGTATACATATTTATGTATATATCAATCTGAAATTGTCAACAATTGTCCAGGAAAAGTTTATTATCTGGAGAATGACATCTCCATTTACGAAAAATGGGTATGAGAGGGCTGCTTAAAGAATTTCAAAGTTCATTTTTTTAGAAAAAATACCCAAATATGGTGAATACTGCTCATTTTTCAAAATGAAGTTCATAGATAAAAAAATAGAAGTCTGCTTCCCTAATCATCATTCTTATCATTAAAATGAATTGATTGCAGTAACCCATCAAGTGTCTCACAAATGAAGTATTCATTTGCCATTTTGGCAAATTCGCATAATTAATGAAAAAAAATTTCTAATTATTAATTTCATACCATACGTTTCAAATGCCTATAGCTATTTTTCTCAAAATTAGCATTTTCAGGATAGTACCATCTTAAACTGCAAATGTTATAAATAATCTCAATTGTATTTGTTCAGTAAAAATCCATGACTATTGATAAGGGAATGTTTTTATTGTTTACATTTATAATTAAAATACATATCTTCTTCAATACACTTAATGTACACATTTACTTATTATATTTTTAAGTTCAATACTATTAAAAATAATAGAAATTTCAATTGGAAAAGGCTGCATTTCTTTTAATATAAACGAAAAACTGTCCAAACGGTTTAAACTCCATTGTCTTTCAAGTAAAGGCCAAATAAAAATTTAAAGGTAATCAAACTTTAATATTGATCAAGGTTAATTTAATTTGGTATTTCATTACACAGGAAAAATTTCTAGACAGCTGTTTTCTATTGAAACGAGCAGTTACCTTAAATTGTAAACATTATTTATTTAAATTATGAAAATAATTTAAATAATTAAAATGTGCTTTGAATAAAAAATTATTAGATTTTTGAGCGTGCTTTATAAGGGAGCCTCATTAATTAGTAATAAAATAATAAAAAACAAAAAATTGCTATTATGGATGCACATTAGGTAATTTAATTTATTCGTACATTTACAACATTCGGTTGTCGATTCTTTTAGACGGAAAGAGATAGTGTTGATTCTGTTAATATAATAGATACTGCTAAAGCTTATTTAAAACAAATATGTAAAATCAAACTTCAAATTAAAAATTAAAGACAAAAAAATTAATATATGTATAACGTAAAAATAATTATTGAAAAAATCACTATTTCCATTTTGATTATTTCTTAGTATCATATTTTTAATGAATCAATAAAAATATTACTGAAGGATGTTATGGCTTGAGAAATATCGTAGAAGCCTATAAAATAATTAATAAATGAAATTAATTCAATTCAAGCATTATATGACTTCATAATTTGTGACATTTAAAAAGCAAACAAATGTTGAATATCAGCAGATAATTTTATTTTATATTAACTAAAAAATTTTGTAAAATAGCACGATCACTAAGCATTGCACGTTTGCAAGTAAGGTAATAGAAAAACTTTTAAATTTTCAAAATTACAAAAACTTGTTCCAAAACCCCTCATAAATTTAGAATTTTAAGTAAGTCAATATAATTTCATAAGCTATTTGCAATATATTGTCAGGTGTTCACATAGGAAAAATGTTCATTTTGTAGAACATTCTTCAAAATAGCTCTGGTCCTACCAAATTTTTACATTTGGTGAAAATGAAGGAATATGGATAATTTATGTATTTTACTTTAAAATATAAAAATTGTGAATGAATAGTTAATGTAATGAAATATTTCAATAGTGTTTATAATAATGAATACTGAGGGGAAGTGAATGGGAATTGTAGCAGTACATGCACTCCAATGAAATGAAAACATCATAAATTTTTTCAAAAAAATTATCATATTATTTCCTAAAAACGTATTTTTAATGCAATCAGTGGACAAATTTCGGCATTAAGCAAACTAATTTAAACATGGAGTTGAGATATCGTCACAGCTATTATAATTTGGTTGGAGGTCCTGACAACAGCCAAAAGTAAATTAGGGAAATCAATAGCAAATATCTGCTTTTCGACTACTCCAGCCAAACGCTTTTTCTGTAGATAGAACGTCCTAGTTCTGTGTTTGTGCACCCGTGCAGGGGGTGAAATGGCGATCTCAAAGTTTGGAAATCTTTGTTTGCTCCTGATATTTTTATCAAACAACCACAATTTGTAAATAACTCCTGGAACGCTTAGAAAACTTCTAGACAATTTAGCTTCTATTGGTAATTTATCTAGTTCAAAGAAATGAGAATTTTCGACAGTTCAATCATCGTGTGCCATTTTCAGCTCATTAATGCCAAATTGATTTATATTAAAATCAATGTGAGCAGTCGAATTGGAGAAAAATACGATCTGCCCAAACGCAGGTAGAAACGCCCATCCGTTTTAATAAACGTAATTAATGTATTTGCCAATTTCCATCATATTAGGTCCCAATATTAATTTCAATAATAAAATTTTCAAACAATTTTATCTTTTAGCATTTGGATAGGTCTCAAATTTAAAAAAAGACAAAATTCAAACAAATTCTTTTTTGGTGTTCTGATGAAGGGAAAAATGTTGACAAAAAGTGAAACATGCAAACAAACTAAAAAATTTTCTAAATAGACCTATTAAATGGTGCTTTCTATGTCTTAGTTTAAATATGAATTATTTTGTACTGACTTTACCCAACCCATTTGCTAATTCTTCTAATATGATTTACTGCAGTGATTATCTTGATCGAAGTTTTCTTCCACAACAGGACCCATCCGATATTTCCTATATTTAGATCTTTGCAAATAAGAAGTGTCAATTCAAAGACTTCTTTTGACACAATATTTATACATATAATTTTTTTATATGTCTGCCGTCATCCTAACAACATTCAAATTGTTTTCCACGTTTAACTTGACCTATTAGATTAGATTGTCTATTTTTACTGATCCTGATTCTGGGTTGGGCCACTCACTTCAAAGTCACCATTAAACCGTCAAGTGTCCAAATAGTTTTTCCACATTTACAAAGATCTTTCTCCAAGTCTATTAGGAATTTGAAAATCGTGAGATATGAGCAGGTCTTTTTGGGAACATACTTTAATGCAATGTTGAAAATTTACATTAAAGCGTATGTCACTGTGGCTGAAGTAGCTGAAAAGATTACCTATTTCGAATTATTGAAAAATATTTAAATTTTCTCCATACCTAACGTAGATGTGTTTATAAAGCTTTGATCTCATGGAAGCAACAAGGAAATTTACCTGTTTCTTGATACGTGCAAAAATATCCAATATTGAGGCGTGGCGTACGTAAATTCAGAAATCGCTGTGATAGAGCCGTGTCGCGAATTAAGAGCGAAAATAAAAGAGGAGACTCTCCTCTATCACGTGGTGTTTTCAGATTGGCATAGCTTTAATATTTTTTGAGCTTTAGAAGTTTAAATCATTTTTCATTTTATAAATCGCCGGAATGCTTAATTAAAATTGTTCAAAAATTTGTGAGGGCTTCGCCCCGCTTTTGATAATGACTAAGATTTCCACGCGTCAGAAAATCCTGTGTACGCCCTTGATGAGAAGTGTCTTGTTTTTATTAATTGTATGTGTGTATCATACAAATAGTGTAATTTAAAGTGTTTTTGATAATGACTAAGATTTCCCCGAGTCAGAAAATCCTGTGTACGCCCTTGATGAGAAGTGTCTTGTTTTTATTAATTGTATGTGTGTATCATACAAATAGTGTAATTTAAAGTGTTTTTGATAATGACTAAGATTTCCCCGAGTCAGAAAATCCTGTGTACGCCCTTGATGAGAAGTGTCTTGTTTTTATTAATTGTATGTGTGTATCATACAAATAGTGTAATTTAAAGTGTTTTTGATAATGACTAAGATTTCCCCGAGTCAGAAAATCCTGTGTACGCCCTTGATGAGAAGTGTCTTGTTTTTATTAATTGTATGTGTGTATCATACAAATAGTGTAATTTAAAGTGTTTTTGATAATGACTAAGATTTCCCCGAGTCAGAAAATCCTGTGTACGCCCTTGATGAGAAGTGTCTTGTTTTTATTAATTGTATGTGTGTATCATACAAATAGTGTAATTTAAAGTGTTTTTGATAATGACTAAGATTTCCCCGAGTCAGAAAATCCTGTGTACGCCCTTGATGAGAAGTGTCTTGTTTTTATTAATTGTATGTGTGTATCATACAAATAGTGTAATTTAAAGTGTTTTTGATAATGACTAAGATTTCCCCGAGTCAGAAAATCCTGTGTACGCCCTTGATGAGAAGTGTCTTGTTTTTATTAATTGTATGTGTGTATCATACAAATAGTGTAATTTAAAGTGTTTTTGATAATGACTAAGATTTCCCCGAGTCAGAAAATCCTGTGTACGCCCTTGATGAGAAGTGTCTTGTTTTTATTAATTGTATGTGTGTATCATACAAATAGTGTAATTTAAAGTGTTTTTGATAATGACTAAGATTTCCCCGAGTCAGAAAATCCTGTGTACGCCCTTGATGAGAAGTGTCTTGTTTTTATTAATTGTATGTGTGTATCATACAAATAGTGTAATTTAAAGTGTTTTTGATAATGACTAAGATTTCCCCGAGTCAGAAAATCCTGTGTACGCCCTTGATGAGAAGTGTCTTGTTTTTATTAATTGTATGTGTGTATCATACAAATAGTGTAATTTAAAGTGTTTTTGATAATGACTAAGATTTCCCCGAGTCAGAAAATCCTGTGTACGCCCTTGATGAGAAGTGTCTTGTTTTTATTAATTGTATGTGTGTATCATACAAATAGTGTAATTTAAAGTGTTTTTGATAATGACTAAGATTTCCCCGAGTCAGAAAATCCTGTGTACGCCCTTGATGAGAAGTGTCTTGTTTTTATTAATTGTATGTGTGTATCATACAAATAGTGTAATTTAAAGTGTTTTTGATAATGACTAAGATTTCCCCGAGTCAGAAAATCCTGTGTACGCCCTTGATGAGAAGTGTCTTGTTTTTATTAATTGTATGTGTGTATCATACAAATAGTGTAATTTAAAGTGTTTTTGATAATGACTAAGATTTCCCCGAGTCAGAAAATCCTGTGTACGCCCTTGATGAGAAGTGTCTTGTTTTTATTAATTGTATGTGTGTATCATACAAATAGTGTAATTTAAAGTGTTTTTGATAATGACTAAGATTTCCCCGAGTCAGAAAATCCTGTGTACGCCCTTGATGAGAAGTGTCTTGTTTTTATTAATTGTATGTGTGTATCATACAAATAGTGTAATTTAAAGTGTTTTTGATAATGACTAAGATTTCCCCGAGTCAGAAAATCCTGTGTACGCCCTTGATGAGAAGTGTCTTGTTTTTATTAATTGTATGTGTGTATCATACAAATAGTGTAATTTAAAGTGTTTTTGATAATGACTAAGATTTCCCCGAGTCAGAAAATCCTGTGTACGCCCTTGATGAGAAGTGTCTTGTTTTTATTAATTGTATGTGTGTATCATACAAATAGTGTAATTTAAAGTGTTTTTGATAATGACTAAGATTTCCCCGAGTCAGAAAATCCTGTGTACGCCCTTGATGAGAAGTGTCTTGTTTTTATTAATTGTATGTGTGTATCATACAAATAGTGTAATTTAAAGTGTTTTTGATAATGACTAAGATTTCCCCGAGTCAGAAAATCCTGTGTACGCCCTTGATGAGAAGTGTCTTGTTTTTATTAATTGTATGTGTGTATCATACAAATAGTGTAATTTAAAGTGTTTTTGATAATGACTAAGATTTCCCCGAGTCAGAAAATCCTGTGTACGCCCTTGATGAGAAGTGTCTTGTTTTTATTAATTGTATGTGTGTATCATACAAATAGTGTAATTTAAAGTGTTTTTGATAATGACTAAGATTTCCCCGAGTCAGAAAATCCTGTGTACGCCCTTGATGAGAAGTGTCTTGTTTTTATTAATTGTATGTGTGTATCATACAAATAGTGTAATTTAAAGTGTTTTTGATAATGACTAAGATTTCCCCGAGTCAGAAAATCCTGTGTACGCCCTTGATGAGAAGTGTCTTGTTTTTATTAATTGTATGTGTGTATCATACAAATAGTGTAATTTAAAGTGTTTTTGATAATGACTAAGATTTCCCCGAGTCAGAAAATCCTGTGTACGCCCTTGATGAGAAGTGTCTTGTTTTTATTAATTGTATGTGTGTATCATACAAATAGTGTAATTTAAAGTGTTTTTGATAATGACTAAGATTTCCCCGAGTCAGAAAATCCTGTGTACGCCCTTGATGAGAAGTGTCTTGTTTTTATTAATTGTATGTGTGTATCATACAAATAGTGTAATTTAAAGTGTTTTTGATAATGACTAAGATTTCCCCGAGTCAGAAAATCCTGTGTACGCCCTTGATGAGAAGTGTCTTGTTTTTATTAATTGTATGTGTGTATCATACAAATAGTGTAATTTAAAGTGTTTTTGATAATGACTAAGATTTCCCCGAGTCAGAAAATCCTGTGTACGCCCTTGATGAGAAGTGTCTTGTTTTTATTAATTGTATGTGTGTATCATACAAATAGTGTAATTTAAAGTGTTTTTGATAATGACTAAGATTTCCCCGAGTCAGAAAATCCTGTGTACGCCCTTGATGAGAAGTGTCTTGTTTTTATTAATTGTATGTGTGTATCATACAAATAGTGTAATTTAAAGTGTTTTTGATAATGACTAAGATTTCCCCGAGTCAGAAAATCCTGTGTACGCCCTTGATGAGAAGTGTCTTGTTTTTATTAATTGTATGTGTGTATCATACAAATAGTGTAATTTAAAGTGTTTTTGATAATGACTAAGATTTCCCCGAGTCAGAAAATCCTGTGTACGCCCTTGATGAGAAGTGTCTTGTTTTTATTAATTGTATGTGTGTATCATACAAATAGTGTAATTTAAAGTGTTTTTGATAATGACTAAGATTTCCCCGAGTCAGAAAATCCTGTGTACGCCCTTGATGAGAAGTGTCTTGTTTTTATTAATTGTATGTGTGTATCATACAAATAGTGTAATTTAAAGTGTTTTTGATAATGACTAAGATTTCCCCGAGTCAGAAAATCCTGCGTACGCCCTTGATGAGAAGTGTCTTGTTTTTATTAATTGTATGTGTGTATCTTACAAATAGTGAAATTTAAAGTGTTTTTGATAATGACTAAAATTCCCCGTCAGAAAATCCTGCGTACGCCCTTGATATGCCAAATAGTAAAATAATTGAAATACACTTTTGCAAGATTAGTTCAGCCAGCAGTTCATTAACTTTTGGCCTGATCCGGTTCACAACCTACATAAATCTTTTTGTTGTTGAGATTATCCAAGCAATAAACTATGTGTATTATTTAATAATATCTGAAGGTACAAAAAATGTATATCAAACCCTGTCCATGTAGTAAGAAAAGTAAACCGATTCTAACAGCAAAATCAAATGATTTGATTCTAATATATAATTAGTCATATCAGCTTAATTTAATTGGTAATGAGAAGNAACTTTAAACGCTATTATTTATTATAAAAATAAGTCACTTAAATTTTTTACTGCTTTTACTCGGAATTGTATGCGAAGTAAAATATCTTCCTTATAATTATTTTATTACTGGATGCGATTGGCATTTTTACTCTAGATTTGCAATCTATTGTAACATTAATCATGCGGATATATCATATTTCAAATGATAGATAAGAGCAAAATATGATGCTCCTAAACAGAAGCATAGTATCCTTAATCAAATGTATTAATGTACAGTAGTTACTGCAAACATGATATGATTTTAAAATGTATGTGTAACCCAATCGATGTTTTTTATATTTTGCTTTATAGTGCTATAAAAGTTTACCGTGGTTTTACCAGCAGAAATTGATTCAGATGTAGGAAAAGATTCATATTTCTGTGCGAGCAGTAGAAACTTTGAAATGGGGCAATGGGATAGCTTGTTNTGTATTAATGTACAGTAGTTACTGCAAACATGATATGATTTTAAAATGTATGTGTAACCCAATCGATGTTTTTTATATTTTGCTTTATAGTGCTATAAAAGTTTACCGTGGTTTTACCAGCAGAAATTGATTCAGATGCTTATGTAGAAAGTAGGAAAAGATTCATATTTCTGTGCGAGCAGTAGAAACTTTGAAATGGGGCAATGGGATAGCTTGTTGTGAACACAATCCATCCTCACGGCAATCATGGAAGACCTACCGCTATTTTGCAGTTGTTTGGAATTTTACCTATTTTTTTAGTTTAGGAGCTCTGAGCATTTCAACTTTTGTAAGAATTGTGACCGATTTTAAGAAACTCCTTTGCAGTTTATGGCTAAATGTTCCACCAGTGATAGAAAAAGCATCATTTCTTCAAATATTAAAAAAACAGTAGAATTTTGAGTTAGTGCTTGAAGCAGAGTTGTAAACTGGTCGAAAAAACTGTGTTTCGACTCGACTCATATAAAATTGCTAACATTCTGACCCATCTCGCCTGAGCTCTGAAATAAAAAGATGTAAGAATTAAATTTCACTTAAATTTTCCATTGATTTGCAGAAACATGAGTTTCTCAACAGCTTTGATGATAATCTATTTCTTAGTTTAGTAATGGTGATACCACCAAAACTGCTATGACCAACTCATTTTTTGCTATTGTAAGAAATTTCACTTTAAAAATATATTCTATGCATTTTCAATTATTTATTTAAAACCCAAGCCTATTGAACAGTTTTGGTTGTTCACAACTCACAATATCACTTAAATTGCTTGAGTTTGAGTTTTCTGCTAGAATAAATACTATCCTATCCATTTTATTTAGCTTAAAGTAGTGACCCATTTACAACTCTTCTTTGAAATAGCTTAAATAAATTGAAGTAGGCCTAGTGTGTAAAGGAAATCTGAAGTTTTGTTCAAACTGTAGTTGTTTGATAATCCATACCTTAAAGAATATCTTACTTTGTTTCAAGCCTGAGAGTGAGTTTAGCTGAATCAACTGAATAACACTGAGCTTTTGAATGAATCAGAAATATTCAACTTGAACATGCACTGAAATTGAGAACAATTGCAATAAATGCATTAAAGTAGTTTCACACTATTATCATGACACAACTAGAACCTTTTTTAAATAAGTTGGGGAGTAATGGAAATGAGTAATCATTAACACTAGAAAGACTGAATTGTTAAATTTGACCACTTTGCACATTTTAACTTTGTAATGCTTCATGTAATGAGAATTTAAATAGAAAAACAGCATATTTTCTTCTTCTGATACTATTCTTTCATTTGCATTTGTTTTCATTAGTTTTACTTGAATTGGTCAATTCTGAGAACTGCATGAATTTAAGATGTAAAATCGTGAGTCTTTCTAGCGCTAACTATCTGTATTCGAAATCGAAGACTTCCTGTTGGATTGGTTTAATCCGTCTTTCAAAATTGCTACAATATGAACACACTCGCAAACAATTTTCAAAATGATCTTGCCTCCTATTTTATTCGACATGTTTTTCAAAATTGAGCTCACAGCAGGTTTGCACCAAATGGAATATCTTCTATCACATGACATGCCAAACACCTAGCTAGTAATACTATATATATTATATATAATGACATCACCTAACAGAAAAATTGTCTAGTAATATATGCAAAAACTTTATACAAAAAGACATTTGCAAATTGCTGAGGGCAGTGTTATTAATATTACTTCCCACTGCATTACATTTATAATATAGTAATTAATGGCATAAACTAGGGCTTGAGCTTGAAACAAAAATTTATCCTGTCCGGATTTTATTCTAAAAACGTTTCATCTTTTCAATATAAAATGTGTCATGGAAAATTTAACTAGCAGTTTTTTACCAAAATCCGTACATAATCTGGAAATTTTTAATCAAAAGATCTTTCCTTTAACTCTATTATCAACAGCAATAAATGTAATAACACAATGTAGTGTTAAAATAATGTGGAGTGTTCCAATTTTTCCCCAAGCACGCTTACCTGTAAAACATTAAAGCCGAGATAGCCCGCTTATCAAACAAATTCAATGTTTATGGAAAGTAATCTAAAAAAGTTAAGCAAAGAAACGCATTTCAAAACATACTTCCTATTTCTGAGGCAACATTAAATATTTTAGCATTTCTGCCTCTTGAACAAAATCTAAATTTATTGATCATGAAATTGATGACGATGAAAATCTTTCAATAGATAAACTTGTTCAGGAAAGATAAGTAAGTCGACAGCAATATGAGATAGAAAGATTTCCTTGTAAAACAGTCACTCGAATTACAATGAACTACTTGTGAAATAGCTCTAAAACGTTTTATGTTTTTTGTCGAAAATATTTGCTAGTTGTTGCTTAAAGAAGTGGATTTCAAATTTGACCCCAATGCATGAAGAATTCGATAACCATTTATGACACTACAGTACTACTAAAATTAATAAAGAATATAAATGACTTTAGCCTTGAAGATCCAATATAGATTTTATCAGGAATTTGCTGGGTCTCAATTTCATCCTACACTGCCCTTCCCTGCCCGAACTCATCCGGATTCATCCCGACCTGATTATCCTTTCTGGACACAGCCATTGTATAAACGGCAATGAGATAACTAAAGCAACTTTCATAATACAGCAGAGTTTTTGTCTGATCTGGTAGCAAAGAGAAGGAAGGGTGAATTTTACCCAAATTTACTTCAATGACAAATACTAAAGCTGCATTGATTGGAATAGTTGCTATTTTCAATAGAATTGACAAAATCAGGGGTCACTGCTTAAAATTTATAATTTTGAATTTCTACATTATGGTGGGTGCACGAAAAACGAATTTGTACATCGCAACTAGCATTTAAATGAATTTTATTAAGCAATTTAGCATGATGTTGTAGTAGTTTTAAACTGAATTTGGACAAATTTATATATATAAAAGCCAGGGTGGAAAACGGTTTAAAATCTTCACCTCGCCACCTGACCTATTCGTCTAACAAAAACCTGCGACCAGACCCATCTAAAAATGACCGAAGCTGTTTGACTTTTAAGTTTTTCCTTAAATCTGTTAGTGTTCTTCTGCCCTAACGATTAGAAATCACCCGATTCGACCCATTTCACCTCGATTTGACTGTTGAGATTAATTTTATCAAGCAAGTTTTAGATGAAATTCATTTCAATTACGTAATTCCCTAAAAATAAGTGATTTTAAAAATTATTACACTTCTAAGGGTGTGTTTTATACATTTTATTATTCTAGAAAGACTTTTTAGTGAATGAGGCTTGATATTATTCAAACTTCCACGGAAGATTATAACGAGTGTTTTAGAGTCAATGATTTACAATAAATCAGTAAGATTTAAAAATTCCAAAAAATTACGATATTAAAATCAAATCAAACATTTTTAAAAATAGCTTTGCGGAATATGACTATGATGCAAATATTAATACATATTAAAATATACAAAAAATCCTCATTGTCTGTAAATGTTTTGACAAACATTTTACTGTGGGGATTTGCGGGGCAAGTTTTTATTCCTGTGGTGTGGTATGGGAATTATGGTGTAGATTTGTAAGAATTTCCTGTGTTATTGTGTGGGTTGTTGTTTGAAAAGTGACACCCCACTGCAAGCCTGATATTTAAACAACGTAGCATGTGCAAAATTCGGGCGCTTCCTGTAGGAAATTCAAAACTAATGCCAAACATCCGCAGTGTGATGAAAAGCCTTTCAGAAGATAATTTTGTTCATGTGAAATCGAATCTGCATGATCATAATTCGGACGATTTAAAATCCACGTATTTGGTTGCATTCAATAGGCAATCATTAGTCTAAAAGCATTGATAAATAGTGAATATTTACACTGAGTTTAGTAAATATTTTATTGAAAGTTAAAGATTGAAACATTTAATGTCTATAAAAATATGTGCTGCTGAAAACAGTCGGCATTCCAAGAAAAGTTGCTCTTTAAATTACTGGCGGTTTCCGTAAAGTAATGGCACAAAGCAAATAGATTGTTGATTGATCATGGAAACTGCAAATCTCCCAAATCTGGGAATCGTAGATATCAAAGAAAGAGGAGGTGGTTTTTCAGGAATGATTTTTTGTTTTCACTTTGTTTTGGAGAGGGATTTTGGCAGTGAATATTTTTCGTAGTGTAGCATTTTTAGTTTTGGAAAATAGGGGAAGCTAATTTAATGATTATTTTGATTCCATTTGATGCTGTTTTCAGAAATTACTTGTTAGAATATCTATTTATCATGGCTTACTCCTTTCAAGTTATATAAGTGTCGTTGCGTTTGGCTTTATAAACAGAGATTGGCAACTCAATGTTATAAATACTCATTCAATGTATGTGTAGTGGATTTTTCCCCAAATTAACCAAGAAACACTTTCTAGAAAAGAGGGTCTGTGTAAAAGAAGTTTATCAATTAGTGATCAAAGCAAGACATGGACACTTGATGCTATGTTATCTGTGAACATTGCTTCCGTACTCTTGAAGGCTGATTTTGAGGGGAGAACAGAGCAATAATACTGTCTGTTCCTGTTTTTTGAATGAGCCTACCAATCAGTTGACAGTAGAGCCCGGCAGTATGAAAATGTCGGGAGTCAGTTCGGTTCGGTTTGTTTCGGTATCACTCAAAATACCGCAGTGTCGTATAACGTTGAAAAATCAATCGTATATATATCTGGAATATATATATATATATATATATATATATATANATATCAGCTTAATTTAATTGGTAATGAGAAGCGTTTTAAAGATAAATGAACTTAAATATAGTAACTACATTTCTCACCTAACTGTATGCAGCCATTATTAAGGCTGACTAAGAAACTATGTTTTCTTGTTGACCATAAGCATTAGTAAACTAATGCATATGTTCCACAGTTTTTGTCTAACGTTGCTTAGCCGAGCCCCCTTTGCAACAGCAGGCTCATAAACACATTCAACCAGTGCTGAGTGTTGTGCACAGGACACAGTGTGAGCTTGTCTGGTATGTTGCTACTAACTGCTTCAGCCACTAAAATAGTCTAAAATTATATCCACTCCCAACTGTATTATATAAATGTAGTAACGTGAACTGCTAATAACAAAGCAAAGTGCTGTAATGATATTGATTTGACGTGTAAATGAATGACATCAATGCTGATTTTCCTGGCCAATCGCGATTTCTGAAGTGCTATAAATTTCGGTGTTATTATTATATGTTTGTAAAATCATTTCTGTTTATAGCATTTATGATTTGAAACGTTTGCACATTTCACTACTTTTAGAACTGATATAGCCTATAGTTATTAATACAATTTCAAATTCATTGTTTTATGCGGTAATTTTTTTGTAATTCTCTCCTGAAATAGGCGGCAGGTGATCATTAGGGGGTGCGATCGAACCCAACGCACACCCTTCCTACGCCCCTGCATATAGTCATGATCTGCCCTCACTTGCATTATTGAATGAAGAGATTCAAAGATGAAGGAATTACTGGCAATCCATAGATAATGAAATTCCAGATTCTCCTTCAAAGGCA
>CABFPE010000106.1:1210987-1226264 GCA_900660155.1 Hofstenia miamia
ATATATATATATATATAATATATGCTTATAGTTTACTCTTTGTAGATTTTTTTTATTTCAAGATTACTCTATGTACATCCCCTATATGTACGGTAGCCTTTTGTACATTTTTAAAGAAAATTTTGAAATTTCTCAAATTCATTAAATATACACCTTCAAGGAAGACTGTCTAAAGAAAATAATTTTTTTTTAAAAATGTTTTTTCCTTTCAACACAATCGTCTTTTGTTTTGAAAAAATACTATGTAATATGTACAAGGAGTAAATATAATATGGAAATCGTAAAATTACTCAAATTTTCAAGCTCGAGGAATAATTATTGTGGGAATGAAAGCAAAGTTACTCCTTGATGTTTAAGATTGGATGCAGTTACTTCATGTATTGTCCCAACCCAGAGTAATCCCGATCCAATTCAAATATTTACTTCCAGGTCAATAAACCTGAGTTGTCCCTACTCTATATATTTGAAAATTTTAATAATTTACATTCAAACATATAAAATTCTGACCTTGAGCAACTTAAATTCAATTATAAGCAAGTGAAAGGATAATTTTCCATTTCAATTATTGTCATCGAAGGCTAATATATTGCATGCTATTAAATGATATTTGCTATTACTAGGTTAGCTAGATGTTGATAAGCAAAAATTGTCACGCTAAGCAGAATGCTTCATAATGATAAGTAAATTTGAATGTTAAACGAAGAACTTTTTAACTTAAAAATTAAAAAACTATATTTAATGTTGAATATTAATGTTTGTTTAAATGCTCTATTTTGACCATTAATACTTATCACTGAATACGAATGAGTAAAAATTTAATTGGTTCTATTGGTGTGCATCGCAAGTTGGCGACTAGTGTTTGAAATCAGCTCCTCCCAGGTAGGTTACTAGTTAATTTAAATAAATAATTTTGCAAAGTTAATAAAACCTTCTATAAAGCTCAGATAAAATGAATTGTGATTTTGAAAATGCGATTACAAAGATTAAGATTGATATGAGTCTCAATTACTCAAAACAGTATTTCACGCGTATATTACAGGTACAATTCGGTATACTTCAAGCATTTATATTTGCTTCTTATAGTTTAAAGTATACGTTAATCAGGTCAATGTCCCATATCATTTCACGAAATCAGCAGTGTGAATGTGTGTACAGAGTCTTTTAATAGTAACGAAATTTAAATCTGTTAGTAAGAGAGTACCTAATTTGAAATAATTTGATCAACCAGTCTATGAAGAAAATTCAATAAATTCATAAACTTGATGCTATTGCTGTTGCCTCGGCATTAATTATGAAGTTGACAATTGAACAACAATGAGAAAAAATTTAACTAATTTTAACGTTTTGCATATGTAATCAAAACCTTACTTTCAAAATGACTTAGTATAGAGAAAATTTTGATTTTCTATCGACGTCCTATCATTTACTTATTCCTACTTTGTGTACAAAAATATTATTGTCATTATCACTAAATAATTAAACAAAAAAGGTGCATATCTATCTAACTCTTAGATGCATGGCCCGGAATTTTTCGAAGTCGTTGGTTCTTGGGATTCAAGCACATTGACGCTTTTCTTAATCAATTTCTATTTAATTTTTTTTTCGGGTATGGAAGTCAAATTTACCTACATTCTTCTCAGTAATCCCAGCAAGAAATATTAAATACTATTTACTTGATATTTTGAGCATGCAGAACATTAAATCACACAAATCCCAGTAATATAATTCTAAAAAATAAAAATTGGGCCAGACGATATAGTAAATTAACAAATAAAAATTGCCTAGAGAGGGCGTAATGGATAATTACTTAACTTGTAATTACCTGATTTCCTTAAAATAAGAAAAATAGCTTCCGAAGTATATTATCATTTCCACTATATCCAATATTCATGGTATATCGTGTTAATTAATATGTAATTTGATGATTTAAGAATTATTTATTTTTTTAAAGTTCGTATCCATTAAAAATGTGTTGTTTTTTTATCAATTTATTTTGCAATGTGAGCAAATATATTCGGTTGTTCATTGTCTAGCTAGATATGAACTAAATTTTTTTAACCTGAAAATTATATATTATATATAAGTTAGAAATTTATAATTTTTACATTGAATAATTTTTGTATGATATTTAAGTGAAATCTATAAATTTTAGGGTTTGATCGACACACTAGATTCATATTATGCAGTCGGCTTGGATGTAAAATCCTACCTGGGGCATCCATTGGTGTTTTTGAAAGAGACAATCTTGATACAGTTACTGGAGTATGGCTTGATATAATCAATGTTCTGAGTGAAAATACACATACCAAAATCGAACCAATCATTAGCAAAAGATAGAAAATGATAATGAGTGCTTTCCATGTGTAGTCAATGCACTTATAACACTTTGGAAATTTACTAAAAATTGCTTTCATTACGAAAATATTCCTTCAAAATTTCATTTCAATTCTATTATCACGAAACCGCCTATCTCGCTAGATGGCATAGCAATACACAATTAACTTGTTTATCTTACAAATTATTAATGCAATTCATATCATATACATATGAAACACCTGAATTATTTACCATTAACTACTTATGAAGGAATTACAATATTGATTGGTATCTAAGCTTGGAATAATGATAAATGGATAAGTTTCAAATCATTAAAAGTCACAACTATTACTGCTATCAGTAAATCCATAGAACTTAGTTATCAGAGCTAAAGCCGAATTGAATGTGCAAACAAGCAGTATAGAATTTTTCTTTTAATAGCATTATGTCCGATCTATACTTCTGCTCAAAGGCAACTTCTGGCATTTATGGAAGTTTTATTCTAAGTGGTGAAATATCATGATTGAAGTTACTTATGTGGCCTGTCTAATGCATGACTGTTGCTTTACACTGTACTTGATTCTATTTGAAAAATTAAAGCCTGAATGATAAGTGAGAACTACCATTTGAAAGTTAGGAATATTTCTTGATTTTTTAAAACCATTGAAGATGAAGTATATCTACCATTTCTAAGAGCTTTATTAAATCCGGCGCAGTGTTTGAACATTGTTGGACTAGTTCTATTTCAGATAGAAACACCTAAACATGCTGGTGATTTATCACCAACACTGATCTATTAAAACTTCTTGATATCCTGTGAGATTGATATTGGTTTTGAGCTTTTGGATTATTTACAACTGTCAGGAGGTTCTGTGTTGAAGGAGCTCACTGCTTTGGCCAAACAAGGCCACTAATGGTTTGAACATGTTTCCAACACAAATCCACACAGAAAACACTGGACTTTGGCCTATCCCATAATCCAGAAGCAAAGGCGTTATCCCTGACATGACTGCTTTATGAAACTCACGGGCACCAGTAAGCAAACTTGTTTGCAGAGATTCCACTGCGTAGCTGTCTGTGCTCCACAAATTAAGCAGACAAGCAATCATGACCGCTACCGTATCCTCATGGACAAATTACAATTAGTGTGGTTTCTTCAACACTGGGTGGACTTAAGGTCTACTATTGGTTCACGACTTCATAGAGGGTTTGGATAATAATAGTTATGTTTCCCAGGAAAAATTTTCTACATTGAGTTTCCAATGATATTAATGAGTGCGTATTTACGATATAGATTTTAAAATAGTCCAGACAACGAAATTTGCATTTTTCGTCCCCTACTTTGATAAATTGTGCCACTCTGTGTTGCCATCATTTGTAAATTAAAAACTTCATTTATGTGATGTACATCAAGCAGGGGCATCACCAGAATTTGGGGCTACCGGGCGTGGACATCCCCCGAGAAAGTGTCGTCTTAATGAAAAATTCGGAAAATTTAAAGTTGAACTAGTACCGTAGTTAGCCTTGATAATTTTGATGTAGAAATCATCATAAAACTGCTGTTATTGAGCTACAAAAAGTGTTACATCAAGATTCATGCATAAATTTAAGTTTCTCACTCAATCTAAGGACCATTGAATTTTGCTACACCTTTTCAACAATGTCAAGTCACACATACCGGTAGTATGAGATCACATAACAAAGTAGTTCTGAAAGGATTACACAGGAAATTAATTGAAAATATCTAATAAAATTAAATTTTAATGCACACAAATTTTCAATTCATCTTTGTTTTAGTCTTTTAACACAAAAGTTACTAATTGTATTTATGATATTTATGAGATTTCCCTGAACAATAAGGAGGTATATTAACCCTGTAATGCGTAATCAGAATAGACATATTCAAAAAATATTTTAGTATTTTATTATTCCATCTTGAGCATGTAAATATTTCATTAGTTTTTCTGGTTTAGTTGCATATTTGCAACCCCGGACAGTAGAGGTACGGGAAATTGCAAATTGAATATGTTCATAAAATTGTTTGAAAACGTTCAAGTGAGTTGAATGAGCTCTTATCAGGACATCATCGTTCAATTTCAATGTATAGGAAGCCTTTTATGGACATAAGCTACTAGGATGATTTATATTATCATCTGTACGTGTGAATAATTTTATGGTCCCTACATTTATTTGGGTACATAATATTTGTATCTACAGCTCATCTACAATAGAATTCATTAAAAAATTAAAAGCTATGAATAGTAATTTGATATACAATATATAAGATCACGTTTTAAAGATATTAACATTTGCTTTATGATGCCCTCACTGCCCGAGTTGCAAATTTGCGACTTCACTTTATTTAATGAATTTAGCAGCTAACAACAGACTAAAGTCATTCAAAATGATTGTATTGCTGACTTTACAGTTTTTTTAGTAGAGAAGTATTTTTGTGTGTCCTTCTTTCAAATTTGAAATATAGTAAAATGCAGGATTTTGTTTTGTTTGAAAAAATATAAGTCTACTAAAAGTCACCAAGAATCCTATTTCAATGCCAAAGTTGAGTAAATCACAAATGATATGTGTTTAGTATGCACTGTGGGTAAGTAAGCAATTAAGTATATACAAGCTTGAAATTACACACGGGTTTAACTGAAATTGCAAATTTTTAACTATGGGCATTATTGTATGTATATTCTTCAGCTACCATATCATATTTTTCAAATGGCAGAGCAACCAAGCCGTCGTAGTAAGGCAGCCTCCAAATTGCGGTTCCTGGAAAACCGCCAATGTCTTAGAGGGCGGGTCATGGTACGGATCTCATATTTACAGAGGATGTTAAGCTATGGGATAAATGAAATTGTTGCTATGTGTACTTTGTGCACATGAGGTCTACTTTGTGATGAAAAAATGGCTGCTTCGTTGAAGCACTGCCAGCAAGATTGCTATCGGTTTCTACAAAATCATAAGCTTATCATTATCATATTAATTATTTTTTATTTCTTCAGAATTACAAGAATGATATTTTTTTATTTTGCGCAAATTGAAATGCTCTTGCTATGATACGTCTACAATAGTGTTCAACAAATTTGATTTGAATCACCATGCATGTTCAAAACGGCATCAACTGAGACTGTTTCTCTGATTCTCTGTCAAATCAAATGACATTGCTCAATTTGTTAAGAGCTTCACAACTTTCCCTTGATGTTTTACTCAAAAGCCTCAATAATTCTTTTGTACCAGATCGTAATTTTTACTCGCATTGTAAAACCCAGGTAAATCGTCCCTAATTTCAACCGAACTCCTTCCTTAACATATTCATTTACACAGCACAGTCTCTGAAAGTTTTTAAGATCAGCGCCCATGGCTTCATGTGTTCGATGCTGATTGCTATACATCGATTGTCATTTAAATGCCTTCATTGCAATATAAAGATGTCTTAAACTGCTCTCCAAAAATATAGGATATTTGAGAGCTTGGGACACCTGAATAATAAATCTGGCGATGTGCATCACGTCAAGTATTATCATTGGATAATCTACTAAAACAACTCTTTTTCTTCAATTAAAAATTGAAATACTTAAATATCAACTTAATGTGAAAATCGAATACATCAAGTGCGATAATGTTGTGAACATGCACTGCTATAAAAAATAATCAAAAGCAATTGTTTGCATATTGCATCAACAGCAGCTCTATACCAATATTATTTTATGTAATGGTGTTTAAAGAAAGAGATAATTGGTCATTTTGATTGGTATGGTGAACTTTCATAGTGAATGTTTATAAGCTTTAACGCACTGAGGTATAAAATATCAATAACCGAGTTGGGGGCCCTTCTTTTATTTTAAAAAGGGAAAGATACACCTTTGAACTGCAGTTTTGCCAATTTTCAAAAGAATAACTTCTTTCGTTTCGATTTTATATAAAAATTAAGTTGTGACGTCATCATCATTTTTTTTCGAAAAATGTAGGTCAAAAAGAACCTAAAGTTAATTGAGCATTAAAAATAAGAGGATGCTGTTTATTTAACTTCTATTATTTCTAATTATTGTCAAAGACTTACTCTAACAAAAATCTACTCTCAAGGTAAAATAGTATTGATATTTCTTAGAATGACCAAATAATCATGGTCGCTCCACCTCAAGAGAGTGCTATTTTTCCCTCCGAACAAAAATTACAAAATCACGATATATGATTATATCTAAATTCGAAGAAATTGATAAGAAAATTCCGCAGCACACAACCTTTCTTCTCCCATCACATGGGGGGGGTGCCATTTTTAAGCCCTAGGTCAAGCATCAATGTCTTTAATAACGTGGGCCACTTTCTATCTGGAATATTTTGTCAATATTTATTTGCTGTACTCAAAATTTCATGTTTTTCTTATTTTAGATTTGGCGCCGCTAACCCTCCCTCAATGGATGTATAACAATGATTTTTACCACAAACCTTCAATACCCCTTTTATAAGATCGACTATTTTGTTGCTATAACAACTGATCATAATAAGAAAGTATATAAGGATCGCCCATGTGGAATTTTTTCATCCTCACAGTCCTGACTCTTAATAATAATGACTCAATCAAAGCAATTGTATAAATATATCGATATCTCTCAAAATATTAAATATTTCAAATGATTTTTTCCTTCCCCGTTTAGAAAATATTTGGTTTTAACTTTATCTTGTTCCAAAATAATTTTTTAGAAATACTCAGAAAAACTCAGCCGAAAAAATTATGTTCAAGCAAAGTTATGGACAAAATTAGTATGGGGCCGATTCCCCTCCCCCACTACCCCCTATCCCCCTCTCAATTTATTTAGAGCTAGTGATAAGGGAAATATGATGTTGTGTATATCAGTGAACTGATATATTTTTATTGCAATTAATAAGCTAGTATTGGTGCATAATTTAAGAACAAATTTAATTTATGGTAAATTTCACTAAAGGTACTTGTATTTTTGTTTGAAATAATTGTTCATTTCATGAATTTACACCACTAATTTAAAAAAAAACACAAATCACTCACATTCTATATGTTTAGCAAAATCATAGTATATACTGAAAATATATAAATTGACATCATTATAGAACATTCTGGATCTTCACAAATTCGTATTTATAACAACATATAAAATTTCACCTCTGTGTGTTTTTCCCTGCTTTTTTTAATTACAGAAGGTACAATTCAAAGCAGACTCATGAAATTTAGGTACTACAGTAAATACTAAAATTCTAGTTCAATGTTGATTTTGTAGAAAGTCCAGTCCNCCCTATCCCCCTCTCAATTTATTTAGAGCTAGTGATAAGGGAAATATGATGTTGTGTATATCAGTGAACTGATATATTTTTATTGCAATTAATAAGCTAGTATTGGTGCATAATTTAAGAACAAATTTAATTTATGGTAAATTTCGCTAAAGGTACTTGTATTTTTGTTTGAAATAATTGTTCATTTCATGAATTTACACCACTAATTTTAAAAAAAACACAAATCACTCACATTCGATATGTTTAGCAAAATCATAGTATATACTGAAAATATATAAATTGACATCATTATAGAACATTCTGGATCTTCACAAATTCGTATTTATAACAACATATAAAATTTCACCTCTGTGTGTTTTTCCCTGCTTTTTTTAATTACAGAAGGTACAATTCAAAGCAGACTCATGAAATTTAGGTACTACAGTAAATACTAAAATTCTAGTTCAATGTTGATTTTGTAGAAATTCCAGTCCCGTACTTTTAAATAATTTACAAGGAGGCTCAATTTTAGAGTAGAGTATTTTGAATAGTATACATGTATTTTAACCAAATTTAACTTCTCAACCAATAAAATCCAACATCATCAAATATTCCAAACCCAAGCATAGCTCAAACAAGAGAACGCTGGTTTTCTACTCGAATTAACAAGGTGAGTTGAGGTCCTCTGAGCACTTCCTAGAGTGCACTCATTCATATTCATGTTCACAGAAATAAATGCTTTACAATTATATTAGAATTTGATTGCTAGTGGTGTAAAAACATTGCTACTAATTGAGCTTCAATAAATGACTTATAAAGGGAGCCCAAAAGTTATACATGCGTATAACTCAAAAAGCATTAAATGTACAAAGATAAAATTAGCCTCGTATGAAAGATTATATTGTCAAGTTTAAGTTAAGCTGTTGAAGACACCGTTTCACATTTTTTTCACAATTTACTATCACTTCAGTCATGGTGTTCGGTTTAATTGAGGAGAGATTTTCATAGATAGCTTCATTTAGGGTATTAATATTGTTTGGTCTTGTTTTAATTCATTTTGAGATACCCCCAATGAAAGTCCAAAACTGAGAAGTCAGGCCATGAAAAATCGGTGGGTCTGAATTAACCTTGTTTCCAAAAAGAAATTTTAACTTAGTTCTGGCCATAGATGTGTGAGCATTGGAACCGAGATGTCTGGATGAATATCACCACTGAGTGGGTCAAATAAACATTCATTATAGCTTATGTAAAACTCTTGAAGATGCAATTTTTCATATTGTTTTCATTTTATCTTTCTATATTTAAAAATTTTTAAGTTATAGGCTTTTACTTTTAAATAGTTTTTAAGTCACCTTATATAATATTTGTAAAACATGATTCAATGGTCAAAATAGGTTCGAAATTCCCCCTGTTAATGCAAAATTAAGCATTCCTTGTATTTTGCATTTATTGGTGTTTGATGTGAAGGTGCGTATTCATTGTTAGATATTAATATTTACTTTCTCATGCAGATATATATATATATATACCTTTCAAGAAACTGATATTAGTTGAAGCTTTACAGTGTTATGAATGTGTGAGGGGAACCTTCAATAATGAAGTTTTCATTCAAAATTGTAGCACTACTGGTTATCCACTGCTCTATTCAGGTAATAGTCTGGTTTTATTTTTTCAAAAACATAAATTTTATTAAAATATTGAAATATTTCACACAAAATGAATGGGAAATTTGTTCGAAATGTTGTTGAAAATTTATAAATTGATTAATATGAGAAAAAATTTAATATCGGGTACTGTTAGATACGGGTGTGTACGGGTAGCACAATATTTTCTGTCCAGTGCTCCTACATTAAAAAAGGTTTACTCGCACATCCCTACTCATATGTAAAGTTGACTAAAACTCTTTTTTCGAGAAATCAATCAAAGCATTGTATGATCAGGATGTTGATAAGATTGTTGCCTCATTCTCATTTACATCTTCATGCAGACCGTAATTCAAACTCTTGTAAAAGCAGGTCCAAGGAGAATATTCTGCTAAGAGGTAGTAATAAAGATTTATGAAGATTACGCTCAACACAAAAGTGAAAACAAAGAATTAGTCGCACTGCAGTGTGAAGCATTATTGAGCCTACAAGCATCTCTTCTATTGGTGAAGAAGAAAGGAATAGCAGCCTAAGCCATTTCATTGGCATATTTTCATCTTTTTATAGCATTGCTCCTATTGTGAGGTGAAAACCTTACCTCAACTGTCACATATTTATTTATAGTTAGTCATATAGGGTATCCTTTGTCACACATTTCTGACTAATATGACGATTCAGAAAAATGCCAAAACAAAATTTAATTCACATATTCATATGTAACCACAATTGTTCTCAGTAATAAAATAAGTAAGCTCGATTTTATCCAAGATTTCGTCAAGGATAGGACACTCCATGATGGGAAGGCTGCTTCCCTTGGATATCTTAATGAGTTTAAGATCTCGAACACCCCGCTGTAAAAAAACAGTTCCTTTGACTTTTCAGCACTTAAATATAAATTTTTGTTCTTAGAAATTTGTACTATTTTTTCTCTAGTTTTTAAATAATTTTCATAACCTGAATATGTTTGCGATTTCGAAATTGAATAGAAGATTCTAGTGTCATCTGAATATTTACAAAAATCCCCCCTAGATTAAGAACATGCATGTTAATGTCGTTACTATATTCTGTTCTTGCGGTGTTCCTACCATGACCTCAGTGAATTCTGTATGACTTCCATCTTTGAGGTTTATACATTGTCTCCAATTCTTCATATAATCGGATACGAAGGCAAAGTGTCTGTTTCTTCAATTTAGTTAATATAGTATTCTGTAATACGATATTGAAAACAATATTACCAACGCTAAATTAGTTTCACTGTCATCGAGACATTTCCCAATATGATCAATCGTAGTAATCAACGCATCAGTCGTTGCAATCCATCGTTCCTTGAAACTGTACCAAATATTCTTCTAGGCCCAAACGATCAACACAAACAAGTAATTTCAGATTTGGACGGTTTGCAAATTGGATGGAACTGGGCTTTATTCCAACTATCAAAGTTGACTTCATCAAACCTTCGCTGGAAAATGTATATATATGAGACACATATTTCCTCAAAAAATTCAAAGTAGAACCAAGCTGGGATTTTCCCTAGGCTTTTGATTTTTGACTTGAAACATCCTTGAAAATTCTCTTTATCCTATCTTTTGTGACATATGGATAGACAAGAACGACCCTATTGGTTTTCTTCCGAATTTTATTGCTTAAAGCAACCTTCCTGAGTTCTATCGCTTGTCCAATGGGTCAAATATTGCTTATTTTGCATATAATATTTCAAATAAAATCACAATTTGTTTTCATAAATGTACTCACAAGCAATATCAGTCTTGTGAATTTAAGTTAATAAAATTTTTTAGTCAGAAAGTTACTCTGTATGAAAAATGTTATCCAACTTATTGGGAATCATAGAAAAATAATTTTATAAAGTAAGACAGTTATCCCAAATTCATTTCTATCCCTATTTTTGCAGCATTCAAACTTGTTGGTTGCTGTATAGATTATTTTTAGTTTGTCGACTGATAGCTGATATAAGTTGTACCTCAGCAGTTTCATAGCTTTTATTGGTACTTAACATTAATGTGTTGCTAGGCGTTTTCAACTATTGGTAAACAAAATTTCTACTACAATCAATCTGACGAGTACACTTCAGCTAAAGTTACATGATAAATGTGATAATGAATATTGCTTTTTAAATTTGCAGTTTCATCTTGCATTATTGTACTGATGTTGTAAAGGCTTAAACCTATACAGTTGAAGACATTGTATAAGCCTGTAATTATTTCAATGTATGAATGCCATCAATATAACTCAGATCATGCCTTTGGGTAACTCAAATACTGTCCCTTTAAAACTAGAAGTACCATTACTCCTTGAGATTCATTTTAAATGTTGCATTTCAATTAAGTAACTATGTAAAGCAATCAAAAAAATAAATTTCTTATGGAAATTCAAATGAATGATCGATATTTTTGGAGGTTTACATACCTGCTGTTGTTTGTAATTAATGCATACAGAAGTAATCAAAATTTTAATTTGTGTCATTTTTTGAGACATTTGATACCTTTAGTGTTAACTACCTGATTCAGCTATAAAGAGTGGTGCTGTCAGACTTGATACCTCATTTTGGGCACGAACCCAAAATAGATCAAGAGTTACTGCACCTTAGTGTTGTGGCTAGAATCACCGGTGATATTATGAAAAACAAGTGTTGTACCTTAGAGCTAAATGAGTATGGAAGCAGTCAGGAGGTTCAAATGATATTGCTAAACCATTAAGGTTCTGTAGGAGGGCAATAATTGTATTGATTCCAATTTTATTTTGTCTCATTGAATTTAGCGTCAGTACTATGAAATTTTTTGGTCTCATGTCCCTATGACACAACTTTTATTTTTGCTGAAATCCTTGATCCCAGTTTTTCATTTTTGGCCCGAGTCCTACGTTAGTCCCAGCCTGACAACAATTGACTGAGACCGCAAACAAAATACAGTTTGTTCCTTTATCAAACAGCCTTCAAAAAACCAATCTACAGTAGCCGCTGGCCAATACTAGAAAGCGCAGGGAGCCTGACTTGTCTTATCACTAAGTAATACCCATTTTCCTTCTCGTGTTGTTGTTAAGAATGTGAAAGTTTGTACATTCGTTTACATAACGGGTCATTTTTATAAATTCTAAAACTTCATTGTATAGTGAAATACTTAATATATTAGAAATTCAAGATTTCATGTTTGCATAAACAAAATGTAATGTATTCTTTACTAACAACATTTTCATTGGAAAGAAGCTTTTTGCTTATATCCTTGACAAATTATGTATACAAGTAATATACTTCTAAGAATTTGAACACATGTTCATTTCCTTGTTAGTGTGGATTCTAACAATGTTTTTAATATCCTTTTCATAGAAAGTGTTTCAAAATTTGTTTTTAATATCCTTTTCATAGAAAGTGTTTCAAAATTCATTCTGACACATTTAAGATAACTTTTGGAAACTGCTTGCTATTGTATTAAATATATGTGTTTCTCAACATACGTTTTTTGCATTTTTCAACTAGTTTTAAAAACAAAATATATGTCATAAATTGTTTAGTATATTTTTGAAATAATCAGGCATTGACTTTGAACCTACCAAATTTTTATAAAATATCAAGTAAATTACTATTTTTTGTAGATATTAATAACAGCGTTGGTATACAGAACAGACATATATAGTTAATAGGATCACAATAAATTTTCTTCGTGTAAAATTCTAGTTGCAAGTGATAGGGTTTAGGGTAATGGTGCCATTTTTGCTTTCTTTTTATTGTGAGACAGAGCCTAATATATAGTAGGCTGTAAATGCTTACTTCAAAATGTTCAAAAGATAGCTTGGTATTAATAGAGGAAATTCAAGTTTCCAAATGTTTCAAAGAAAATATAATCACTTTGTTGCAACGAAGTAAATTTATGTACATATGTCAAATTATTTCAGTATTTATCAAGGACTATGCTTATATTTGGAAAGTTAATTTCAATGCAGAGTATACAAAGTAGTCNGCGCAGGGAGCCTGACTTGTCTTATCACTAAGTAATACCCATTTTCCTTCTCGTGTTGTTGTTAAGAATGTGAAAGTTTGTACATTCGTTTACATAACGGGTCATTTTTATAAATTCTAAAACTTCATTGTATAGTGAAATACTTAATATATTAGAAATTCAAGATTTCATATTTGCATGAACAAAATGTAATGTATTATTTACTAACAACATTTTCATTGGAAAGAAGCTTTTTGCTTATATCCTTGACAAATTATGTATACAAGTAATATACTTCTAAGAATTTGAACACATGTTCATTTCCTTGTTAGTGTGGATTCTAACAATGTTTTTAATATCCTTTTCATAGAAAGTGTTTCAAAATTCATTCTGACACATTTAAGATAACTTTTGGAACCTGCTTGCTATTGTATTAAATATATGTGTTTCTCAACATACGTTTTTTGCATTTTTCAAGTAGTTTTAAAAACAAAATATATGTCATAAATTGTTCAGTATATTTTTGAAATAATCAGGCATTGACTTTGAACCTACCAAATTTTTATAAAATATCAAGTAAATTACTATTTTTTGTAGATATTAATAACAGCGTTGGTATACAGAACAGACATATATAGTTAATAGGATCACAATAAATTTTCTTCGTGTAAAATTCTAGTTGCAAGTGATAGGGTTTAGGGTAATGGTGCCATTTTTGCTTTCTTTTTATTGTGAGACAGAGCCTAATATATAGTAGGCTGTAAATGCTTACTTCAAAATGTTCAAAAGATAGCTTGGTATTAATAGAGGAAATTCAAGTTTCCAAATGTTTCAAAGAAAATATAATCACTTTGTTGCAACGAAGTAAATTTATGTACATATGTCAAATTATTTCAGTATTTATCAAGGACTATGCTTATATTTGGAAAGTTAATTTCAATGCAGAGTATACAAAGTAGTCAATGTAGAAATATTTGGAGCAACAACAACGATGTACTTCTCTGATTTCTAACATTCTACAATGTAATTTATTCAATATTTATCTCATGCTTGTTATTTTTTAGTGGGATTCTTTTGATGTCGTAAGATTGAAAGCAAGGGTATATTTTTTTAAGAAATACCAACTATTTGATGATTGGGTGCTACTAAATGTTATTTTCAATTGATTTTCGAACCATGTTGTATTTTTTACCAATTCAAATTTGTTGAAACAATTAATAATGACCTATTTCTAGTGTCATTGTTCAATAATATAAAATTAAAACTGTTTTGCATAGTTCAATCTAAGCAAATTCTGGGATAACATTTTCAGAGTGCAGTTCTCGATTTTGGAGGAAGTGCAATAATAAATGCATATGCATGCTGGCTGTGGTGGAAAAAAGTTCTTTAAACAATTGTAGTTCTAAAAAGGAAACTTAGAAAGGTTTTTAAAGGGATTGAAGAAATGCGTCATTGATTTTTTTAAAGTTACTAAAATCATACTCCTTGAAGTGGCTAAGAAATCAGCACTGAAGTGTAAGGGTAGCACAGATAGAGTAATGCTAAAAGAGGATTAGGACTTTTTATAAAATGCATTGTAGTTATTTGTCAACATAGAGCTAAGACATATCAACTTTGAGCATAAAACTTTGACTCACAAATCTTTCCTCTTTTAAAAAAATTTTCTAGCACAACAGCATTGACTGTAAGTTTGTGATAATAGTATAATGTGACTATTGTGATTTTTGTACCTATATTTGTAATTATGAAAAGAAAATGAGTTGAATTCTTCAGAATTGCTGTATGAGGTTGCGTGGTTGTGAATCGCCATAGTTTATAAAATTCGGACTATGTTTGTGTAATATGGTTTGATTTTGTCAAATTCCGGCTGAATTATTCACTACATTGTTGAGTAACTATAGAGCTATTCTTAGGCTGCCATTTTCAGTAAAATGTATCATTGTTCTAAAACATTGTTTCAAATAATATTCTGTACATTCACTGCCACCATTGCGGACGTCATTATTCTATTAGCACTGCAGTTTGTTAGCAACAAAACATTTTGCTAGTACATTACCACATATATGATTTTTTGAAGTGTACATAGTGACATATATATATATATATATATATATATAT
>CABFPE010000106.1:1232510-1247358 GCA_900660155.1 Hofstenia miamia
AATCTAACGTCAAGCAAACATGAATCTATCAAAGCTCAGGTTAATTACATTTATATATATATATATATATATATATATATATGTACAGGTGTAATTATAAATCACGAAATATATATAGGTGCTCTGGTAAAGGTTGTCAAATATATATGGGCACTAAGCATATGGGGGTGCTGCATATTATTTTGAATCAAGACTGGTCCCTAAGCATGTTTTTTTCAAATTTTTATACAGAAATGGCTTAAGCAAATAGCTTACTGACACTGATGAAAAAACTGGCTAAAACCAGTCATGTTCTCACTAAAATAGTCATTTTTGACATAGCTGGAAGCAGACCTCATTTTCACTGAAAGAAACTGCCAATATTGACTTGAAAATAATGTCAGATAATGAACAACACCTAAATTTTTTGAAAGTATAAAAAAGAGATCTCAAATGCCTTCATAATTGTTGAAATTGCAATAAATCCAATTTTTCAACAATATTTTTCATTTATTTTTGAGAATTGCTCCCCTTGAGCCCAAATTTGGTGTGTAGCTATTAAATGAATCCTAAAGCTATCACACATACTCAATTTGTGATTTTTTGCTGTTAACCAGCCAAACTGCTTGTGGGTGCTAAGTATAGGAAAATCAGTGGTCATGGGCACTCAGTATAAAACCTATAGTACCTAGTGCCCATATAAATATAAATATAAATATATATATATAGGATTGTTAAAAAAGTAATGTCGTTTTTTTTATACATTTTTTTATACTTTTTTAACAATCCTATATTATCGGTAAAAAGTTTATATCCAAAAACAGTTTTATTTTATACTGAAATTGGAGGATAAATGTATTAATTGAAATGATTAGTCAGCAATATTATCATCAGAGTCTACAAAATAATCACCACTGTTATCAATACAACGTTGCCAACGTCCAGGTAATTTGTATATTCCACGTCTAAAAAAAGATCGATCTTTTGTTGCAAGCCAAGCTTCAATATCAGTCATAATCTCGTGCTGATTGGAGTAACATTTACCTCTAATAGCGTTTTTCAATGGTGAAAAGAAATAAAAATCCGATGGAGATAGATCGGGAGAGTATGGCGGATGAGGTAAAAGTTTAAGCCCTATTTCGGACACTTTTTCCATTGTTTGCCGCGCTGTGTGCGGCCGAGCGTTATCCTGTAGGAAGTACAATTGTGNTTTAATCTTTCAGAAACAGTTGTTTTCTTTAGTATATTATTGCGAAATACGAAATTGCTATATTTTACGTCTGGAAATGCCCAAATACACACCTGAGGAAATTAGAAATCTCATCATCAGCAAGCACTTGGAAGGTCTTGGGGTAAGGGCAATATCCAGGCTTGTCAATTCTTCAGCGGCAACTGTCAGTCGTTTAATTAAGAGATTTAATGCAGAGGGGTCCACAGAAGTTAAAAAGAAAATTGGGCGACCTTCTAAATCTACATCTGGAGATATGCGTTTGTTGTCCAGAATGGCTAGAGCGAACCCAACTCTTAATGCTACCCAACTAAGGCAAGGATGGTGCAATGGTGGGGCCTACAGCAAATCATCTGTGAGAAGAATTTTGCAGAAACTAGGTCTGGTCAGCCGTGTGGCAGCTTAAAAACCAAAAATCACCAGAAAGCAGCGGATGGCTCGACTAAATTGGTGTCGCTCAAATCAGGGCAACAGAGACCTAGACTGGACAAACATTGTTTTTAGTGATGAAGCTAAAATAGAGTTGCATCCACGCCGCAGAACTATTGTGAGACGACCTCCAGGTGCAGAGCAACGTGGGAAGCCAAGGTACACTGCAAAGACTGTGAAGTTTGGAGGCGGATCCTTAATGATTTGGGGGTTCATAAAAAAATGTGGCCTCCGAAAAGTTGTTAGAGTTGATACAAACCTTAACAGTCGAGAATATTGTTCTCTTCTTTCCCAAAACCTACTTCCTTACCTTAGCCCTGATGATGTATTCCAACATGACGGGGCTCCATGCCACACAGCACGCGCAACAAAGCAATTTCTTGAAGAGAATGGGGTTGCACTTCTTGGAAACTGGCCATCTCAGTCTCCGGATTTAAATATCATAGAACATTTCTGGGCCATTCTTAAGAAGAAAGTGGCTGAACATCGCCCAGCCAATTTAGGCCTACTATGGGAGTTAGTGGAAAAAGAATTTTATGCTATTTCTGATGAAATGATAACTAATCTTTATGACTCACTTCCCCGAAGAATGGACACTGTGGTACGTTGCCGAGGCAAATTTGGTCATTATTAAAATTTTTATTTTGTAGATTTAGCTTTCTAATGTCTTGCTGTTTCGGTTTGTTAAAAATATATTTTATCCATTATAGTGGAATGTATATTCTTCCTAGCTGTTTCATTACTTTTAGTCACTACTATAGAACTGCAATTTAACAAATGCGTGCAATGACTGAGTGTTTCCGGCATATACATTCATATTTTGTTAGAGCATTTCTTTTTCATATTACTGGAATAATTTAAGCAAATACTATTATTCCTCTATTGCTGAATTACATATTTTGTAAACCAAAGTAGGTGTTTCATTACTTTTAAGCACTACTGTATATATATATATCCTGTGGGATCACAGTGACAGCAATCAAAGCATCAAGCACAACTATGTGAATGAAAGAAACATAAATATAATATTCAATATTAAGGAACAAAGACAGAAACAAACAAGTCAAAGGACACAAAGCCATATACTCTTATGTCATTAACAAAGCCCTGATGCCACTATATCTAGGCTTACATATTTTAGCTTTTGTTTTTAATTTACACTGCATGCATCATTGCATAGCTACACTCCAGAGTCATAGGAATGAGCAGGCTTTGTTGAGGAATCATGTCTTGTGGGTGTTTTTGCAATTGAAAAGATTTTTTGCTATGATGACTAGCACACATTAATTTGGGAGATTTTCAAATGAAACTTTGTCTATGTTAATATGCTTAAAGCTTCAGTATTTCTTAACAGATATAAGAAAAATCAATACAAACTTTTTTTACATTAGGATTTGACTTGCTTTAATACCACTGATTAAAGAACTACTGTTGGAGTAAGCAATGATGTCAGGATAACTACAACACTATGTATGAAATAAAGAATATACCAAGCCATATCTAACAATTCTACCATAGCAATTGTTTCTACTGCCAGGCTACTCTTTTTAACTCATTTCAATTTTCTTGATTGTCCTGTCCAAAGGACCAGCTAGGCTCTCCAAAGGAAACATCTGAATTTTTTTAAATAGTTGGTAAATTATCAGCACATATGTTTCCATTTGTAAAAGTCAGAATATATTTCTGTCAGTGTAAATGTCTAATAATTTTATTGACCTTAGACTACAATTGTGTCATAGTATAATGAGCAGATAATGTAGCTAAATTTGCAAAATCAAAACTTATATCAGGTCAAGATGTTTTACTCGCCCATAAAAGCTTACCAATAATATTTCATAACTGAATTATAGAATCCTCATGAAATTTGATTCAGAAAGTGAGTCCAAATACTCCAGGTTAAACAAACTTAAACTCCTAAAAAGTCTGTCTAATTACAGTCCTCAATTTAGTGGATATTGTAAACAAAAAATTGTTTAGATATAAATGACATGATTTCAGTTCTCAAAGAATCCTTGCCAGTAATGAAAAAATCATCAACATACATTGTAATGATGCTGGTGATAATATTATTCTCAAAAAAAAACAAAACACAGCTTTATGCATTCAGCATAATTTTGTACCATATTTTAATAGTTCTGATAATACACATTCATACCAAAGTTTTGATGCATTGGTGAGACCATATGTGTCAGTTTTCAGCTTCCAGATAAATATCATGATCAGCTCCAGCATTTTTTGGTGAAGTAATAAAAGTATTCCTTGTTCTTAAATGCTGTTTTAATGTTTACTGTGAGTGCTTTCTACCTTTTCCAGGATGCTACTGAATACAAAATTTTCTGAGAAATATGCATAATAGTGAATAGGAATTAGGATATTCTAAGTCTTGAAAGCCATGAGCTACTAACCTAGCTTTTGGATGTTATTCATCATCACTGGACTCTTTCATAGACAAGACACAACAAGATGTAAAAATGTTCAAAGCTCATCTATCAAAGCATTGTATTTCCTCATAATCATCATTAGCAAGCCAACTTGTTAATTCTAATTGTTTCACTTCATCAAGGTCCTCATTGTTCACAACTTCAGTAGTTTGAACATATTGCTCCCCTTAGCACTGTGGAACATTTTGTGTGTTGGCAGGACATCTTCTGTATTTAATAGATAAATTAGTTTGATCCAGTGTACATGATTCTTGTATGCCAACAGAGTATTTATCATCAATTTCATTACCAGCAGGAGTTGTCATAATAAATTTTTCAGCATATTTCAAATTGTTTTGTGTTAGAACTGTCTCCATTAATTCCTCAATGACAGGATTATGCAAATGAACTGTAGTGTTATGACAATGAATATATCTACTTCCTTGTTCAAGCAATACTCCCATAACAATTGCCAGACCAGGCCAATGATGTTTATCATGTGACAAATACAACACCTTTGAACCATTAGGAATAAATTACTCAGTAGGGCAAACATTACAGTAGAGAACTATTTTGATTTTTTCCAGAATATGCAGGTGAGTAGTAACAGCATGACTAGTGGAAAATGGTTCTATGGCTGGTAGTTCTTCACTCATTAGAATTAACTCTAGGATTGCAACTTAGACCAATCTGGTAAGAAGAAAATCAATTTCTATTCAGTAATGAATTCTTTGCAAATGTTTTTAGTTTTATAATTGGGCACATTGTGTCATTCTTTGCTTCCATAGCAACTCAATAAAATATTCCTTTTATAGTACAGTTTTGACATTCTACAATGCTATTGCTAAAAAGGGAGTAAGGTGCAGTAGAATTGTATTGGATATTGAGTTATTTACAATATGACTAGTGAATTATTCTCTATTATCAACTAGAATTGCTTGAGGAGCACCAAATAAAACAGTCCATTCCATTAAATATCCATTTTGTACAGTCTCTCAGTGTTTGTCAGAAATAGGAACACATACATGAAAGCAAGAGAAGGTGTTGATGATGTGTGACACCCAACAATTATTCATATTGATATCAACCTGTAGCCAAAAAAAACATAACTATAACTGAATTAAAATCATCAGCAAGTGGCAAAGCAACAATTGGTTTCATTAAACCTTTTTTCATTCTTTATTTTATTGCAATTTCAATTATAAATCACTATTTTATTTCAAAAATTTGATAAAACANATTTTATTAAATAATGTGTTTCTAAATTTCAACTGCATAGTTAAAGAGGATCCAGATGTGGCACAACTTGGCTGGTTTGCTTTCCTTTAACTTAAGTTAGGTGTACAGTTAGGGCTGTGTACTGCTTTTCATTCATAACAAAAATTTTTATAATTGCCTTTACCTAAATGGCATAAGATGAGAAATGCACTGAGTTTAAGTTATTTAACTAAGCACCTAGGTTCACTACTTGCACCCAAGAGCTTCTTTGTTCTTTATCTTAATTAGGGCTCTAGTCTTATACAACTCTTTCTTAAAAGTTATCTGTATCTGGTCAGCCAAGTGTGGCCACTCTTCCCTAACACTATCTCCTGTTTACTTTTAACTTTTATTAGGATAGGGTATAATAGCAGGAAGAATTAATTAATTTGTAAAATCAGTAAATCCATGCATCAACTCAAAACCCTTAATAAGCTAGGATAGTAGAATAGTTTGCTGATTTGATATCAATGCCAAAATAAAGTAAAGTTTCATCAAAACTGCAGTTTGAATTATTCAGTAGACAAATAAAACATGAAGAAGAAGGATATCCAAACTGGGCATGCAGCTTTGACAGTTCCCAGTGTAACAATTTGCTAGTTGATAGTAATATATTATATGCATATCAAGGATTACATTGATCAGAATGAGAGCACATATTAATTCCATAGAGACCAGTTTAAGCTTTATTCATTTTTGAAATTTTACCTTCAATTTATATTTCATCACTGTTAAAGTCTATAATAGCTCACATTTTTCAGTGTTTTGAAAGATAATAAAAAAGGAAGGTTACCTTTAACAACATTAACATTTAGATAACACTGAGAATTACAGATGCTGAATGATAACTGAGCTTGATAAAGAGCATGTTTTCTTATTCCATCACCAAATTTAAAATTTGCACTGCTTTGTTCATGTTTTGTATGTTTATCTGGCAATTCACAATAATCTAAATAATCATGAAGCCATCACTCCCTAGCCATGGGTAGTGAGCAAGCATTATCTACAAAACTAAATGGTGCATAGCTCTTGTCCATAATGTTCAAATGATTTTGATCAACTTTGAGACTGTCTGTGTAATCTAGTAAAAGGCCTATAAGCATATGATTGAATTGATCCTCTATGATTATTTGATTGTCCCTACTCCAAATATTTTCATTGCTGTAGGAGGAATCTGTGGATTACAACAATGCCTCTTCCTTTATTTCAACATTATATGGAAAAATATCATTATCAAAAGTGGTGGACATTCACAATAAAACAGCTTTTACAGTTCTAAGTTTTAAATTTGATTATGCTAATACTACAATTTGTTCCTGGTCATTCAAACCTCTTTTCTGTAGTAATTCTACAAGAGAAGTTGTATCACTAAGGCTCATGTATGCTCATTCAATTTTACAGCTATGGCATCAAAAACAAGAATATATTTACAAACAAAACTGAACATTGGAATGTTTATAATTTGTAAAACACAATAACACTACAAATGCTTCATAATTGGCTGATATTTTAAATGATAAATTTGTTGATTGAACCCATTTACATTATTAAATATTGTAATGTCACTTGGGGAGCAATTAAGGACTGTACTTTAAACCTTATTTATTAAACCAGTAGATACTAATATTGAAAGTTTAAAATAGGAATTATTTCAGACTCTTAATTGTGGCATCTAATTAGATGAGTAGAGACTAATATCAAAATTTACTTAGTCACCTAAGACAACATATATAATTATCATAGATATTTAAATATATAATTTGATTTGAATTTTATTGGTGCAGTACTCTGACAAAGATGTAATTTGAATATTGGTACTTCGAAAAAGTGTGCTTTACATAATTTTCTCCTTGATCTAATCATGTTGCTGGAATGTTAAGAGAAAACATGCAGTAGTTCTTTGCAAATGTAAACAGCAAACAGGTGTAACAATTAGTTTTGTAAAAACCATGAGAATTCACCTTTAAATTAGAATCAACTTAATTTAGATTCATGCTAGTGTTATTTAAGATTTTTTGGTTTTGTGTTTTAGTATATTTTTCTTTGGGATGATATTAAGCTAGGCTCTGACAATAATTTGGGAATTGTAGTGAACCTTGTTAGGACTAATAACTTCAGGTTTTGATTACCCTGAATTGCAGTCATATTAGGTAAATTTGTATGGCTAGTTTATAAAGCTTGTTCTTTTAAATTCATTTGGACAATGCACATAAGTTATTACACTGTGGTTAAATCATGCCTTTTGGCTTGCATGAATGCATGGCAATTACATGCAATTATTTTTACCCTAATTTTTCCAATGATTCTACAAAATAGCTGAACAAATGCAACTGTGATGACTTTTCTTTTTCTTTAATTCATTTATAAGCATCCATAAATTTACTTCATTTCAGCATTTGTCACAACTATTAAGAGCAGGATTAAGTGATGGAGGTCTTATATCAGGTGACATAACCATTCTCTCCTCATTTAAAAACAACACATTAAAGCAATATATAATAGCAATGAGAATTACTCTCTGACATAATAAGCTACTACAAAATACTTAAATACACTTTACATACAAGTTTTTTACATGTATTATAAAAATGAACAGGGATATTATGGTCACTCTATGTGGTTGTGCTATTGAGAGACATAGACATTTTTCTTCCTTAAAGACCAATATCACAATACCTTAGATTCTATTCTAAAATTTTGATAAAGCATTTTTTTGATTCCATTTACCTTATTACTATGATATCTCCACCTTAATTTGAACAAATGTCTCATGCTCTGTGAAATTATCTTGTTCTATAATTTCTGTACACTATTTGTTTCCAAAATTTTGTCTATGCTTCTTGATAAAGTATCTAATCAACTATATTAACAAAACTAAGAAATCTTTGTTTATTAAGCTTTTTAAGAGTTTAATACTTGCAATCATTTTACAGTGAGCAGTTTGTATAAGTTTAAAATACTACTTTATAAAATCATTTTATTCATAAGGTATACCTAAAATTTCTATTCTTGATACTCTTCTCTTCAATATATTCATCAACATCTTCATGCTGTATTTGGTTACTGATGAGTCACACATATTCTAAATCTACAATTATTTGAAGTTCTTGGTTGTATTGAATGGATGGATTTTCCTTCAGCTCCTTTTTGTTTATTTGCTCTTGTTTTTAATTCTCTATATATTTTCTTGGCAGTACTCCCATTGAGATAAATCCAAAGTGCCTCATCTATTCATTATATTCTCCATTTCATTCTTTTGGATATCTCATTCATTATCTCAAATTAAACAACTCAAATCAATTATGTTTTATACAAATTGTAAGTCACTACCCATGCTTTTGATTTTAAAGCAAAGCCATTCATGTTGTTAGCTGAAGAACTATCACTCTGATCATCAAACTTAACCTCACATTGGCCAATCAAACTATTTCAATAGAAACTACATTAATCATTAAAATCAAAATATTTTGTTTATATGGCTCATTAAAAGGACTTTCGTGCAAAAATGTGTCTGTAATTTCCTCCACAAAGAGTTTTATGTTTGTTTTGTCTTCATAGAGGACTGTTCTCCAGACTATTGATATGCAAAATTTGTTTACAAATTTGTTGTGCTTTGATATTTTAATGTCTGTGTTAGTGCTGTCTACTACACAGTGTGTAGCACATGGGTGATATTTTTTATGCTGAACAGCTAATTAAGACTTGATTCTAATAGTATAGCTAAACAAGGAACACCATACAGTAACATAATACTCTTACAAGAGTGGATAAACAAAAAATACAGGTTTCAGATAAAATATATATGACAGAATTGTATAAGTTAGAATAAGCAAAATAACAACTGAGTGTTTATGCAAATATTTAAAAGTAAATGATTTCTGTTTAGGTAAGGAAAGTAATTGGGCTAAATTAGCTCAATTAATATCAAGGAATTAGGAGCTATTTATTAAACAACTTTCAGGTACTTTTTCCTTACTTGTTTTTTTTACAACTTGCTTGTATCACAAAAATTGGTGCTTCATTATAGAATTTTTCATTTTAAATTGCAAACAGAACTAACATGTTTGCAATTAGGTTTTCCCAAGCAGGTAGCTAACACATTCAAATTTTCTGCTATGGCAGAACTAAACTCATATTGTCCTTGATTATTCATCAAAAAGCTTCACAGATTAATATTGTTTGTCACAATTTCTATTTAGAATAAATAAAATTTAACAAGTTATCATTGGCCAAAATTGACTGGTCCATATGAAAATTGTGGATTATACTTGAAAATAAAGTAAACTTGAAATAAGAACAAAACTAACAATCAGTGTCTTCTTCTAAAGATGTTAGCTGGTTATTGAACATGTCTTTTTCATCTTTTGGTGTACTTACCACACCAATTTTTTCTCCATTGTAATGAACAACCAACATTTTTTCAACTATTTCAGGAGTAAGTTCTGCTCTCATTTTAGCATGGACTGACTTGTGTTTTGAGAACACATGTTCTACCACTGTCTCACAATAACTTTTCTGAGGACCTTGTCAACAAAATTGTCCATCCATTGTACTATTTCAGATTCTGACTCTGAAGAAATTGAAAACATTGATACCATGTGATCCAAATCTTCCATTTGCTCTGGTGAAAAATTATGAAGCCATTTTTCAGTGTTTTCACCAACTCCAGGGAATTCATCTTTAACACATTTAACAATATCTGTGACTGCATTTTTAACATACTTTTTGTATGTCTTCATACTGCCTGCAGTTACTACTGGAATGCTTAGATCATTTTGAATAACTGTATATCTGGTCAAAAATTCAATCAGATCACTGTTGTTTTGCTGTGCATAATTCAGAAGATCAACAACTGGCTGCAACAAGTCAACTACTTTCTTGATTATTGGGATTTCTTTATCCTCTGCAGTTGAAGCAGTTCTGATCAAAAATGGAGTTCCATCAGCTTTCCACATATCAATGTATTCAATTGAGTCCAACATACTTTCTGACAATTGACAGGGCTTTATTCTCCAACTGTTTTCATTAGATGAGCACCACAGCAGAGTTGCATTATCCAAAGACATTCTGTATTGACCATTTTCAAAACTAACTGTTGAGCTGGCACATTGTCTCCAATAATCCAATGATGTCAAAATCACATACTTTCAGATTGCCAATGATTTCTTTTAAAAAATCATAAATTGAACTTGCAGATAGCTTGCTGTTGATAACCATAGACTTTACAAAGAATGTTTCATGCTTTTTGTCAGTGGCAGTGTAGCAACACACAAATGCTTGTTATTTGACACTTGATTTGTTCACACATTAATTGCCAAACATGCCTTCCTTTTCTTAATTACTTCAAAAAATTTGTCTTCAGCTTCTTTGTGTAACTCTAGTATTTCATTTTGAACAGTTTCCAAACATACATTAATTCCAAAATCCCACTTATTAACAACATCATAAGAAAACAAAAAAGGTAGAGGTTTTGTGCACAGCATACAGCAAGAGCATACTTTCATTTTGGGTCAAAAGGATTAACATTCTTTGTACCAAAAAAATTGCTAGTGAGCTCTGACTTTCAGCCTTCTTGAAATGCTCTTCTGATTCTTTAGTATAGTTTTCCTTGTAATACTGCAATGGATTTGATGTTCCAGATTTTCTTACCCATTTGTAACTTGCTGAGCAGTTTATCTGTTTACAATAGCTTCTCTTGCCTCAGATGTCAAACAATTCATCTTTGAAGAAAAAGCCATTTAACTGTAACACAACATTGCAAAATGATATTTTTGGTCAATAATAAAGAGATGTACCTTTAGCCAATCAATAAATAGCACAGTTTCAATTTGTAGAACAATGAAAAAATGCTTATTAAAATAAGTTTTCTACATGCCTTTTTAGAAAGTGTATGCTATGCATTATGAGCAAACAAATTAGCTTCTAACCATGAATCAGGCTTCATACATACATACAGTAAATTATTAAACAACAAATTCATGGACTGTTTTTCTAAAAATGTAGACAGTGGACTACTGACCATGCTTGGTGACCATTGACAATATTAGTTGCATTTGACAACAACAGATAATTTAGTTTTAGTCATTTTGTTGATGACTTCACAGTAATTTCAAATATGTACAATATTTAAAATTGCTTTCATGTAATTCTAAATGCTGGTGAAATATTTTAAATTGGTTAGAAAAAGGCATGTAGAAGTAAGGCAATATTTTTGTTCAAGCCTTCAGTCAATGAATTTTCACCAAAAATTGACAAGGGCAGTTCCAAAAGCAGTTTTTCAAAAATCAGCACACAATCACAATTCATCTAAACTTGGTCTGCTGTCAGCCCTCAATTTTCAGTCAAATAATCATCATGTTGCTAAAACAAGAACAAAGCAATAGGAAATAAAGTGTATGAAAATTCAAACAAATCAGTGTAAAATTATGCAAATTATGCAGCCATCATAAAGACATAATTAGACAACTTGAAAATACTATGTTTATAATAAATTAAACTATTAAATTGATATATAATTTTAACATTTGTTCTGATATGTACACACTATGTATACTTATCATAGACAACAATAACTTCAATTAGCTAATTATATGCAGAATATATTTTAGCATAAATTTGAATTATCAAATGGTGGTATTTGAACCTTTTTATTTCAATTTGTCTTTGTAAAATTTTTTCAAATATTTGATTTGAAATCTGAGAATTCATCATGGCTTTTGAAAAACCTGAATTTTAAAACTTGATCAAGAAGAGAAATAATGTACACTTGCATTTGAACTTGATTGGCAATCAACTAAAAAGCATTGTAAAAATGTTTGTAGAAATTACATCAAAAAATATATGGAATTGTAAACCAATTTGAATAGAAAATACAGAGAAATAAATACAATTTAATAAATATCTTTTGTAATAGTTAATGCATTGTAATGAAAATAATTAGTAATGAAAATGCTTAATAAAATGAAACATGTTTATAATGATTTTTAATTGCATTTACATATGTAGTATGTCCATGTGCATTTATGCAGAATTTCATTCATTTCATACCAAAAGAGAAATAGCTAGTACAATTTGATGTGAATGTCATTCAAACAAATTCACTTTTCATGTTCAGTATTTTTCATTTTAGGTAATTAATTTATAATGCTAATTGCCAATTATCAAATATCAATTAATATTAAGCATCCTTTAGCTTTAGAATTGTGATTAATTTGAAAAAAATCAATTGACTCTGAATTACCTTCAAGGAGATTATTCAAACCAAGCTCAAAACATAGAAACTCAAACTCTCACCAAGTAACTATTATAAACATGACTAATCATTTTTATGAAATTAAGTCTGTTTAAGCTTCACCATAAAAATCAAATGGCATTCTAAATTCTAATAATTAATTATATTCTGAAACAAAATGCATGTGATCAAAGTTGTCAATTGTAAATAATTACTGGAGCAAGCTAATGTTTGAGATATATCAATGTTACTTTATCACTAAATTTCTTTCACAAGCATAGTGAATAAACAAATAATGGTTCGCTAACTTACCTCGAACAATGTAAGGTTGCAATCATTAAATGTATATTAATACTTAATTCTTAAACATTTTTTATTTTGTTCTGCATTTGCGTAAGCTCGTTTTGTAAAACTGTATTTTGGCACCTAAGAGGGAATTCTGATTGGTTTTACACATTGAAAACAAACTATTACGTCATTGTGAATTTCTCATTCTTTCTCAATGTTGTAATTTAATGAATGTGTTTTAAATGCGTTTGATGTTTTTTAAGTGGATTACATCCTAAAATGAAATTCTATTCTATTGTTTTATTTATTTTGCTCCTCCAACCAACTTTTCAGGTAGTTTTTTTGCAATGTATTTAGAGTATTAATAGTTTAGCTTGTAAATATTAAATACAAAGTTAACACGTAGTTATTTTTCAATTTGCAAGTTATCTAACTACCATGGTTAATTTCATTTATAATGAGATTTCGAATCGAATTTGCAAAAACTGATAGCAAATGGGGTATTTTGTATTCTAGTTCCTTGTAGAGGGATTCCCTTTGAATTGCATTCAATTTAATCTGTACTGACATGAAATGATGTATTTTTGTTTTATGTTTAACAAAATATGTTTGATAAAATGTATTAGGTTAATTTCAGTGAGTGCCTCATTATCAATTTTTGATCGGTCGTTTAAATTTGCAAGGAAACACTCTTCTTTCGAGAAGGAAACAAGTATTTTCTTTGTTAGGTATTTAAAAAGTTATTGTAAATAGTTTAAAATTTTGCAATCCCAAGGAATATGTAAAATCTTAATGCCTATTTTGATCTTTTTTAAGTAAGTGCAATGTTTATGTGCAAGAATCCATACTTAATATTAAACTAAAAGATGTTAAAGATTTGCAATTATCGTTTTTAAGCTTTTGGTCATAGAAATTTCACTGACTACAGCAGTATTATATGTCATTTGAGCTACTTGTTTTTTGGTAAAAATTTTATGTTGTCATGAAACCACATTTACTACATTTATATGTAAAAATCTTTCACAATTTTTTGGTGTGGAAAGTTTCTACAAATACTATATCATTGTGAAAATTTGGCTGTTTCCAGTTTCAATGTTGATTAAAAAATATAATTATAAATGTGTCATCTTGTGATTCAATTTTTTTATTTCGCAATAGTCAACCATAGACTTATATGAATTGGCTAATGAGAGTTTAAATATGATGCAAATTACACAATTGTATATTTTTATTAACCATATGCATATATGAAGTTTCATATAAATAAATATAATAAATACTTGATTATTATAGAGTATTGAACAATTCGTTCTATATCGATTCTTAAGGGTTAATTTTTCATATATTTACGTTTAGAATATCGATGACGATACCTCGGGAACGGGGTCAGGCTCAGGATTAAAAGAAGAGAGAGATGAAACAGTTTTCACTGATCCAGATATTAACAGTGTAAGATATTGTGTTTATTAATTTACCTTACAAATATAAAAGAACTTAAAATGACACTTCATTTGTTTGCAGCATTATTTCGCATTACATACATTTGTGTATTTTGCTTATCGTCTTATTTAAATTATTTCTAAATGTGATAACTTTAAGATATGCATTTTTATTTCAAAATATGTTTCAGTTGATTTACAGCTATTTCGATTAGCATTCATTTCACCACGGGGAACTATTTTACTGTAATTTTTATCAACACGCCATTCATTCCACTGGTACCATTAATTATATTATAAATAGTGGGTTAACATTATATTACATATATTTTTAAAATCGGTTAGAACTTTTCTATTTAAAATGGTATTTTTTTGTTAGAAACTGAATTGAAATTATACGTCTTATATACAGGGGTCGCTTTACCTAGTTTTAATAAAAATAAACACAAAATTCCAAATGATACAACTTTTATTTAATCAGCGTACAATAATAATTTTATCAGGTTTTAGTTTGTAAATCATTTGGAATTTTGTGTTTATTTTTATTAAAACTAGGTAAAGCGACTTATGACCACCC
>CABFPE010000106.1:1247449-1271397 GCA_900660155.1 Hofstenia miamia
TATATATATATATACAGGGGTGGCCATAAGTTCCAAATTCCAAATGATACAACTTTTATTTAATCAGCGTACAATAATGATTTCAAAACAAAAACATGAAAGCATGCATTGATTGGGTGATGGAGGAACGTCATTAGGATACTCTTGTACAAATGCTGCAGCTGTAGCTGTTGAATTTCTATCGTGCTTTAACCACTGCTCTACTATAAAAATTCGTTGCTGAAGAGTTAATTGTCGTGTCATGCCAATATCGCCAACTGCAATGAAATAATTATTAAAACAAAAAATTTTATCAGGTTTTAGTTTGTAAATCATTTGGAATTTTGTGTTTATTTTTATTAAAACTAGGTAAAGCGACTTATGGCCACCCCTGTAGAATTATATACCCACTAATACAAAATATTTTTAACAACTTTGATTTTTCAAAATAACCCTATTGCTCGTTATGTATATCTCACTCTCTTCATACATTAATGCGTCTTTGGCCGTCTACACTTTTCATAGACACACAAATCAAGTATTTGTTAATAACTGCTGTAATACTTAATATATATTTACAATTCGCTGTGTAAGCTATCAATGTTTGCATGTTCAAATATATAATCTAAGTGTGACAGTCAACGTGCCGAACTTGTGTGGTTGTTCAAAATTGTTTTCCAAACAAATGTTATAAGTGATTAGCTTATTGTAGTCACTAAATTTTGATTTCCCTAATATTGTATGAAGTTATTCATATACAAGATCCAGCTTTCACTATTGATCACGTTTATATGTGATAGATGGTACAGTAATTAACGCTAAATTATCGAATTTTTACGTAATGCATATGAATCTATATATAATACTACAAAGTGCATCAAAAAAAACTTAATATTGTTCGATTTGTATAAGATTTGAATTTAGTTATTTATATATATATATATGAGCATTTGTTAAAATTAAATGCAGCGTTCATGTAATTTAGAAAGAAATTGGTGGAGTCGTAATAGACGAGGCCAAGGATACATCTGGCCAAACTCCTCACAGGAAATCACCAAGTATACGCGCCAATAGTCCAAGGCGCAGAGCAGAGCTCTTAAAGAATCCAGCACTTTTAGCAGGTATAGAATTGTTATATTTTTGAATAATCTTTATCCTCGTATTTAAAATATCTTGATTTTCAGTCCTGCAATTTCAGATAAATTTGTTTTATCTGCATCTGTATACTCTCATTAAACTTTTGCCTGCTACACTTAACATTTTCATAATCGTCGAATTTAAACATTTTTATGTTTTCGACTAATGTACTGTTCGCATCATGTAATATCTTGAACCTTTAGTTGATATCTATTATCTTTATATAAACGGATGGTTGCTTATGTTCCTCGTAACTTGTTTTGCATTTCTTTGCCACATTCCTTTGTATATGTTTAAGCTATATTTATGTCCACCGGCTCAACTGTTATGGAAATATTTAGGAAAGATCGTGTCGGTAATAATAAATTCCATATCTTTTGCATTCCTTTTGTTAGCTGCTTGAATTTATTTAGTTTTTCCAACGAGTACGGAAACATTTTATCGGCGTTATCAAATATTGCTCTACATTACAAAGTGAACACTTTTGCACAGATTTTCATTTTGTATTTTAAGCTTAAAATAGTGCTCACCAACTAATGAACCAAATTGTTGGTTTTTCAAACCCTAAAATTTAGAGTAGTTTATCTCTTAGAATACGGGGGAAGTATATAATTTATCATATAGAATTACAATGTCAGCTGCAAAAGACCAAACTCTTCCTGAAAAGTTTTTTTAATTATACGTGACTGGGTTTTGAATTTTTTATTGTTCTTAATGTCTTGTACTTGTCAGAATGCATTTTATATCAAACGTTCAAATTGAAATAAAATAGGTATTTGAAATCATTTACTTTCATCCCCAATTTTTATAATTGAAGAAAATCAATGTCTAATGATTGAAAATGTGCAATTGAGAAGTAGTTATAATTTCCTTGGTTGAGATTGTGGTATTGGCGGTTAATTTCAATTGGCATCCAGCTGAATTGGCAGGTCTTCTAATTCATTTGCATTTACGTAAAATTGAAAGAATAATTGTTGAATGTTTTATTTTAGGTAGGAAATATGTGTTATCTGCATGCTGATAACACAATTATTCACTTGAAATCCGCCAAATCCATGTATAATAATTCCATTTTATTTTTGTGTTGTTTATGAAACTCCTTTATTAGTTACTTATTAAGCGGTGCGCTCTTTATCTAACACATGTTTGCTTTGGTATTTAAAAAAATTTATTCGATGTGTGCTGCTATTTTTACTGAAAACAACGTCATCCCATCGGTTTTGTTCAATGTGGGTGTCATAGATTGCTGTGCATCGTGTTTTGATAATTGCGAACTCGTATGGTTGACGCTATCAATCTCGCATTCTCTTGTATCTTTTGACAGCGTCACATAGATACCTCTGGCTTACTGCCCTGTGCGAGGATTATCAATTAATATTCCTTTTTTATTTATTTTATTTGAACCATTCATAATTGATCATTAATTTAAGGTTTGCATTCTTTCTCCATGAATTTGATTTGTTATGCGTCTAACTATCACTCCATGCAGTTAGTAATAATTTCATCAATTAAGCGAAATAGCAGTTGATTGAAAGATAATTTTGTTGCAGACACAAACCCAGAATTCATAATTATCGAATAAGTTAAATTGTATCCAGCCGTTTTATCAGAGAGTTCCGTTGCACCTGAACTGTTGTCTTCAGGTGATGCGCCGATTAAAATTTCGCCTGGGCGGGTCTATTTAAAGTGTATGGGCAGCACTGGGAATTATTTTTTGAAAACTATTTTGAATTAGAAAATTAATTTTTGTTATTAAAACAAAAAATGTCAATTTCTATTAAGCTAACAAGAGTTAAGTAAAACTTATAATCACATAATTTCGTTCGAAAAATTAATGTCTGAAAATGTATCAGAGCATGTCTTACCAAAACTTGTATTTTGTATCGAAGCACGCTTTTAAACCAATCTCATACTAAAAGACTGCAATTTAGTAGGACTTATTGCAAAATAGTATTCAAGGAAAATTGGGTATTTTTGTGATTTCTTACATTCCCACCAATTCTCCCTCCTTCCACATTTACCATATTAATAGTATTACATTCATTATTATTTCATTCTTGTTATTATATTGATAAATTAGCATATTCCTATATTTTGGCAATTATATGTTCCGTGTCGAAAAACAATATTTATATCATATATATTTCAATTGTTTTGTCAGAAATTTTTTCCTTATTCTGAGAACGAGAAGCATTCCTTTTGTTTTATATATTCATCACTTATTAAAATTGTGTTTTCATTCCGATTCATTTTGAAGATTTGCGAGACTTGGTTGAAGAATCTCTTGATATTTTTACTACAAAGTTCTCCATCATGCGTAGATGACATATGTTTTAGTATTAATAAGTTGTCTTGTTCTCTCGGCGCTTGTTTCCGGGATGTCACACAGCGCTTGGCATTCCCACGCTTATCGTGGTGTGCGACGGTGTACTGTTTATTCTTTTAGCCAAATGTTTATTGCCATGCCATTTGCCGCTCACTTGAAATAGTATATTATTTACAGCCTGGTGCTAAACACAAGCAGTAATCCTTTTTCTCTTGACACGTAATAATTCCTCTGCCAACTCAATAAAGGGATTTTCACTAGATTCCACGTTCACATTATTTGTTCTTCTTTGCATTTTCAAGTGTGTTCTTTTCTACCATATTACTGCAAAACAGTTAATAACACGTTAACCAATTGCATAATACTAATTCTTGACTAATTGCTCGATTACGTAGTATAATTATATTTTATGAGTTATGCTAGATTAAAATTGATTTTGATGCTTCGGATTGAGAATTTTTTGTCAGCCAAATTTCTTGATAGGGTTGGCATATCTACAGCTGTGCTTCTTGTTTTTATATTTTTCAAGTGATCCATTCATTTATTGATGAGAACATACTCGCTAATGCATGAAGAAAAAGATGTGTGGCATTTTGAACCATGCTTAAGCAAAACAGAATACAATGAAACTGCAAAGCTATATAAAGTTGTAGTTTGAAGAAGTCAGAAAATTGATTAATACGTTTTAATATCATTGTTGGTTTTCGAAATTATTGTAGCATTTATTGGCAGATTTCAACGCTGACATAAATTTAAGGATTTTTCGGTTTTGAACTGAATGTGAATTGAAACGTAAAAAGCAGCTCCATGTAGTTCCCGGAGCTCAATGCATCTGAAATTTTTTCCCTTCCTAAAATAAGGATTCCAAAAATTTATATTTTCAATGCAATGATTGTGAATTTTATTCAGGGTGGGCAAAAAACCCCATGGTTGTCAAAGACCCAAAATCACTCTTGGGTTTTTAGATGGGCTTTGGGGTTTTGGTTTTTGATTTATAACAGTGTATATGCTTTTAATATGCAATATAGCCTACTAACCAATATCGAAAAAGTTATAAACCGACGACCGTGTACCTTGTGGGCTGGACAAAAGATGAGTTACTATATTTTAAATCGTGTATAGTTAGAATAAAAGTTTGATAAAATATTTAAAGCTCATTAAGCGTTAAGAGTAGCTATTGCAAGGACCTAAGCCATATTTTCTAATAATACGTATTGCATGAGTGTCAGCAAATAGGTGCGCTAATTACATAACAAATCTTCTGTTATATACAATATATAAAACAAATTTCATTAATGGATGGGTATATAATTTAGTTACCACGTTTCGAACCTATTAGTCATGTATTTATTTTAATACTCATCAATGCTATTTTTATTATTGATTCATGAAAAACAGCAAAGAAACATTTGCTAAGCATTTATATAGTTTCAAAAGTCAGAAAGATTAGAGTTGCATTACCCATATACTGAACCGAACCCATTTCATGCATATACTTATTTTTAATAATGGAATTTTTTTATTGAGCAACAATTATCATTATAACAACAAAGCTAAGAAATATTATGTAGTACTATCACAAAAATTCAAACGCTACATTATTTAGAGCAAATACCCAAGAACTCAAAATATTTGCTGAGCAAAAATTTAAAATTTCATCTATATTTTGAGTAGTGCCAACCCTGATTATATTGCGTTGATAAAGGCGGATGAGGTCCTTGAACTTTGCAATAATTGGAGTAATAATAATGTTAACGTTACTTGGGGTGATTTCTGAATGGGGAGAAATATTGTGATAATTGAAGCATTCTGCATTTCTATTTAGATTATTAAAAATATTAGATCGAGATTTATAAAATGAAATATGTGTGCATTCACCCTCAGAACAACATTTTTATTTAACATTGACAACTTTTTTGTTTTTGAGCGATTCATTCCCATATACAGTTCTATAGAATTGGCGGAATTTTTTATGTTCCCTATCTTAAAAATATTGTTTTGAATTCTGATTTGGCAGACATACACTGATGTTATTTCAAGGAATAAAATTGATATTTTCAACAGTAGCAAGCATTTCTAGTGTTTATTTTCTTGTGTTCCTATGTAAGATCATGATCAGATGATTAAACTCAAGGTGAAATTCATGTATTAAGCCATAGGCAGCGTTGAATGCTTCAAAATCCTTCCGAGCTACGAGATCTATTAATTTGGCAGTAACCCACAGCCTATTGAGCATTCTCTACTTCAATTTCATTGAATTAATTTGTGAATTTCATAATATTATTCTATTGTAATTTCGCAGGCTATTTCTTTACATCCGGTTCACAATTGACAGACTTTAATTTCATGCATTTTCCTAGTTATAAACATCAATGTTTTTGTCAATTTTCGTTATCGGAATAATAACCTTGGCTTTGTTGAGTAAAACAATAATGGCGTGGTCATTGCAAAAAGAATACAAAACAGAATTTCATTTAACATTGATTATGATGAGATGAGTGAACCTATTATTGATGAAAAATTAGGTTTTGATTGGTTTGTTATTCCTCGCAATTATTAGTCAACTTTAATAGCAAATCCCTTTACAGACATTGGTTTTTGCATTTCAGTAATCGTTTATTAATACTACATATGTCAGCAATAAATATATGCGGAGATGCACATGGGCTAGGCTTGTACCAAATTTTGAATAGTTTCATGTAATTATTGTATAAACAGTAGTTGCCAACAGTAAATACCATGAATACTTTGTAAATAAGACATTCCAAATCGAAATCGGACAATAATTCCCAATATTTTGATATGAGATGTCAATTTTGAGAGCCTTTGTTCAAAATGATTTAGCATTTGCATATTGTATCCGTATTTTTGTATATATTATTACTAGCTTTTTTCACAGTTTTTTTAAAACCTTTTTTTAATATTATTCGACCGGAGGTCAATATTTTTGGATCTAGCTGGTCTTGGGCCGATTTTATATTTTTTCAGCTCTACATACATAAAATAAACTTACCTCTTATTTTGTTTAAAAATTGGTGTACAACTTATACACTCAGTCTAAAATTTTATCTATATACTTCTCACTATGCACTTGTTTAAGGTGCCTTTTAGAATGTACGTGCACAAGCGCTACAAATACTTTTTCTAAAATGAGACTCTTGGAAATATCCAACATTTTTACGTGACAAGGTTAAATTAATTGTGTTAAATGTAAACTTGACTCATGTGATTGTTATTATTTTGAGTGTTAAGTGAATATAAAAATATGTGGAGGATAAAATTGTGTAACATGCCGGGTACGGCTTATACACAGACTATATCTGTAACGGTGGTGACTTCATATATCTTAAGCTTTTCATTTGATATACATTTTGAATTTCAATAATCCTATAATCCTGGTTGCCTATAACCTTATTTACATTTGCTTGATTCAATATTTGATACTACTGTGGAATTGTTTACCTTTCATTGACTAATCGAATTTGTAACTTGTACTATTTCATTTAAGCCAATTCTCAACGTTATTATTATATGATTATTAATGTAGAATTTCGTTCGGATGAGTTCTTTTCAACCTTTAAATTTCACGCTAAAATCAATTTTGACCAAATAATTCTTACTTTAATAGGTGTTCGCTTATTTATTGTCCTTTAATTTTTTGTAAACAAAAACGTGTTTACACCTCGCATGTGAATATACTTTTATCGAAAGATAAAACTCTTTCATTCTTGAGTATTGACTCTGCTCACTTTATTTTTATCCGCAGTGTAATTTCACTCACACGTTTTTGTAATTGATTTTCTATTTCAAATTGTTTTTCTACATCATCAGTCTGTTTTAATAATATGGGTATCGACAAACTCAACTGTCGTAAAAATTGTCATATCAAAAACGATTTCAAGTTTTTTCAGTCGTGATGAATCGCTTCACGTGAAAGCAAAATATCATTTTTATGGAGTCTGGAAGACGATTCGTGATTGGGATATGAGCACCTGTATTTTCTTCGAAAACACAATACCAATGTGCACTAGCGAATGGTGCATTTGCTACTTGCATTAATTTCGCTCTGAACCTGTCATTTCCGTCATGTATTGTGCGAAATATTTGAAAGATGTATATTTACTTAATATTAAAGTTTTTTAAATAGAATTCTGTATTTGTATTTGTATAATGGAAATGATTGACATTGTCGGAAGTTGACTAACCGTTGTTTGTAAATTACCCATGCCATTTATTTTTAGTTATGAAATTATTTAATTATGGCATTCCGGGTTGGTAGAGTGAAGATATTTTTACATATTTTACTGTCATTACTAGATTTTATCAAATTTAAGAAATATATGATGTTAAAATTGAATTTTCAGAGGGTCTGTTACCGCATTTATAAACGATATTCTTAAGCTAAGATATGCGATTGCTTTTTTTTACATCAAATTAATTTCCTTTTAATACTAAATTCATCGTTATTAAGGTAGTAAAATGCTTGCATTTTCTAGCTCAAAGTTCGTCTTTTTTAAGGAGATTTTTGGCATTGTAAATGGCCTTTGTTTGACTATAAATATTTCAGCGTTTTAACAATATATATATATTATATGATTAAGTGCACCACTAGCTCAAAGTACCTTACCCACACCACTAATGTAATTTTGAATATCACTCGCCTGCAAAAATTTGATTTTGTTTACCTAATTGAACGATGAAGAGAGAAATAGCGCTCAATTAATTGCAATAATTTGATATGCGAGTAATCAATTAATTAAAAAATATCATTCGAATTATTTCCCTTCTAATTTTCACCAAGGAGTGTTTAATTGTTTTATTGCTGTATTATAAATTTAATATGGTGTCCTTCGGTAGATTAGGCATTGTTTATTGGCGTTGAATTTCCCAGTGGTTCTTTTTGATTCGTTGAATTAACCCCCTTTAGTTATAAAAGTGAACTCAATTTTATTCACGTCACTAGTAAGTTGTTGCGGAAATATGTCAATTTACAATTGCTCCTCGCATAATCAATATCATTGTTTATCTGATTCGGTGCTAGGTAGCTGTTTTATCTATGTGGACGAAGCAAATGTAGTCAAGCTTTGGTGTCCCTTTACTGTACTCTGTGAGCTTGCGCCAGTGTTACAAATTCTTTGATAAGCTCACTTGCCATAAGCCACTTAATTAAAACGGTATGTGCGCTATTAATGTTCAATGCACTCGGTGGGCGATTATTCTCGACGTGTGACGCATTGTAGAACTATAGATAGTTCGAATGATTTCCTTTCTTTACTGAGTGTTGTATTGGTTAGTTTACTTTGAATTTAATAAAACAACGCTGTGCCAATTCACTCGATTTAACCGCGATATGGTTTGCTTAAACCAATTCACTCATTTTTATTCCATGTTTTCACATTTTTATAATTTGTTTTGTTAGTTTAAAATCTTTTGAATTCCAAGCGCACCACCATAACATGCTCCCATTCCTTAAAGCACCCGCCATAATTTTGAATTTCAAGTGAAACAAGAAATTCTGTTAAGTATCACTGTGTATGCTGTAGCAATACATGTTTGCTAAAATTCAATAGAGCCCCAGAAGTTAAAATTTCTCAACCTTTAATTAAAATACCAGCCTAAATCAATTAATACTTGGAAATTGTTTAACTATGCTTTACAGTCTCGCTCAAGCGTATTAAAACACCTCAGTTATAATGAAATAGTGGGCATATGCATGTAGTTGTGTGAATTATTCAAGACAGAATTATAGCTGGATTTAAAACAAGTAGTTATTGTTTATTTTCAACAGAATAATGATAAGTAGAAACCGGAAAAAACGTTTCCAAAAACCTACAAAATGGTCACTATATAGTTTTCAACTACGTCTAAAATAGGTAAATTAGTTTCTGAAAGAAAATTACTTTTTTAGGATTAAAATAATGACTCTATGATGCGTAATGAGATCAAAGTTAACCATCAAATAAACATCCTGAAACATCTTATTTGCAACATCAAACTTCAAATAAAAAAGCGTACAAACACTCCATCTGTCTTCAAAATTACGTAAATAATCATGAACTACAAACAGCTTCTCAATGCTCTCTAAATGTTCAACCAGCACTTTGCTCGTCACATGTTTCATCAAACAACACACAAAGGTCCTTATTCGAAAGCTTTCGTCATCATTTCTTTTTCTTTTCCAGTATCTACAACATCTACATATGTCTTTTGTCCTGAAGACTCCGACGACCATTTGTAGCCAATGCCCTTCTCAATTAATGAAATAGCTCCTTTTCAACCATAAAGTATGGAAGTGCTGATGAAGTACCTGGATCACTTGTTGCATATTTTGCAAACTATGTTGCTCCTGTAAAATAACTTTTTAAGAATTTGGACGATAATTTACGTCTTCCCCACATACTTTGTATGGATTTCTCCAACTATTAGTTACCAAAAATTTCCGAAATAGTTGAAGTAGTTAAATACATTTGGTGTCAAAATGAACGGATTGTCCCTAAAAAGTAGTTATTCTTGCGTTTCACAACTTACTGGATATTTTTAGCCTTAGTAAAAAACTATTTTTCCGGTTCCTAATAAGTAATGTACAAAGTAAGTACATATTATTTAAAAATTCCTGCTTTCGCGCTAGATTATCAGCAATGGTTTAACAATATAAATAGATATAATCTTTTAAATAATCTTTTAAGAAATATTTTTTTCAATCTTGTTCTGCTGAAACAAAATTTTTGTAGTAACATTTCAAAAAATATTGATTGGGATAAACAAAAGCCTTGGATAACAAATAAACGGATTTTAGTGATTTTGGAACTTGTTAACCAGCTGAATATACCTTGTCTCCGGCCTGTGTTATTGCTGTGTTAATTTCTTTATTTTAATTAATTGGAACTCATTTAATTTTTAGCAGGGTCTATAGAAAAGTATACAAAAATTTGTAGTTGTGGTTGCAAATATTTGTACTATTTCTAATCATCGATTTTAATTGCAGCTTTTACAAATGTTTCAGGGTTGACAAACGTGTATTTTTTACAAAAACCGGTTTAAACGTCTAAAAAGCTTTAAATCGGGCCCGACTAGAAAATTCCGAGCACTCACAGTCTTAAATAAAACCCCTCCAAGTTGGTAAATTTTTTTTGAAAACATATTTAATGATGATAAACATGAACACTTATTTGTGGTTTCAAGCGCTTAAGCGAAGCGCAAGTTTTGATAATTTATCATTAGAAATTCGGTTATGATTGTACGAATGGCTGAATCCAAAAAATATTTTCCAAGCTTTCTATAACATTTATGTGAATTTGAAGAAACACTTTAATTAAACATTTCAAAAAACATGTTTAATAAATTGCTTTAAGACAACCCCGTGTTTTAAAATTGTCAATCCTTTATTACGTGCGTGTCCAAATTTTAATTTAAGAAGTTCATGCAAAAAAAATTGTCGTAATAGAAGGTAAAACGTTTCATAGTAACATTTAAAAGAGAACTCAAGTATGTATTCACATGCAACATTGTTCAAAATAATTGCACATTACTCTTTGAATATTCTATTTTCCTGTGTTATTCATGCAAACCAGATGTGACTGCTAAAATATTTGAGAGTGAGGTGTAATATGAAAAAATAATTTACAAATTTTGCATTTCTGTCAATACATTAATTTTAATTTTTAATTTTAAAAATAGATATAATTACTGAAATTAGTTTTTTCTTATCTTTTATTGCCATTACTTTGTTATTTGGTTTTTATTTCATTAATCCATTCACGACTCTTCTGTTATGAATGATATTTGCAGACTGCTTGCTCTTCGATGTCTATTAGCGATCCATTTGAAATTCTTCACTTCATGTTTTAATAAACTAATGACATGTATTTGAAGCCCTGGCTCAAATTAATATCTAAATGAAAACATTAGTTTAATTCACTAATATTGTCACCTTAGTTTTGAATTCTGTTATCCTATTAAACAGACTTTAGTTATTTTATTCGAAAAACGAGCTTTGTAATGGGTCTGATTTCATTTAGGAATCACTTTAGTTAAATTGTGTGCTATTGTTGCCATGGCTGTAAAAATTATTTGTATGTGAAAATTCATTTCAGTGTTTGAGTGTCTAAAATGTTTGAGATAATATGATTATACTATAAAACGAATTGTGAACCATTTGAGGAAATAAATCTACTGGTATTTTTATAAAACAACAATTCAACGAGACTAAAATTTATAAATAAATTCCTCAGTGATGTAATTTTGTTTTTCATGTACCTGTATAATGGCGCACAAACAAGTTTTATTGTTACGTCAAGTTATTTTAGTTAAACTGCTAGCTACGTACATAATGTTTTGAAAATACGGGCATGTACAAACCAACAGCCTATTTTTGTTGGCGGTTTTAACGCGGCAGGGATTTGCATAACTGCAGCGATTAACAGTATGGAAATATTAGAGCTAAAACAGCTTTTTTCAAAATTTGTGTGTATAGTTTTAATTCTAAGAACCAAAGCTATTTTTTTTATTCAGTCTTCTGTATTGAGAAAAATGACTCACTCTCATATTTTCTTTCACAATTCGTTTTTCTAGAAAGTCTTTTCTAAAATTTAAATGAATATATTCCAGTTTTTTTACATTAACTAATAGCAGACATGTTTTCAAAAAACTTTCTGAGCCAAATTTAATTAAACTGATATATTCAATTTTCATAGTACTTTTGCAAATTTGATGAAAAGTGTGCGTTACTCTAATAAAATTGGACTCATTCGGTAAACTCTTTGGAAATTGACAATATAACTTTTCTATAAACAATCTGTGATCCTAAAAAACCAGTCAGAAAAATCTTTCGTTTAAAATTTTAGAAATATATAGCATTTAATTCGTTCATCCTCATTATAAGTGAGGTATGCCGGTTATTTCGGCGCTATCTCTAGTACTGGTAGTACTGGCTGTGCCTTGGCTTTTTCAAGAAATTTATAAAATTTCAAAAATTGAGACTTGGTGATTCCCAAAAATATTTTTATTTGAATATTTAGTTGAAAACCTACAATTTAGCATAATCACGGGTCATGCTAGAGCAAAATGGCGTATGCGAGAATGTTTTTGCCTTATGAATAAGCATAATTTTTTCATATGTTCTGCTTTTGCAATCGTTTTACTGCCCGTTGCGCTTTGATTTCATTCAACAAGAATAAGCATTGTTTTTGACAAATGTCCAACGAAATATATAGAGAAACATTCAAAATTAAGTTTACTTTAGTTCACTATTGACGAGAATTTCTGTTGGGAATTCCCAACAAAGGCGAATTCCCACACATGCTAATTCAATGCATAATTGATTCTTATAAAATACATTTTTTTAATTTTTTATGGCGGGGAAAACTACTTCTTGTTAGATAATGCATTATTTACAAATAAATTCGTTTATTACCTGAAACTTCACACGGCAGTATTATCACTGTATATATTTGCCATCATAAACATTGTTTTCATGTGCTTTATGCGTGGTTAGATATCCGTGCCATGTTATCACTTATTTGATGTTCGTCCTTTAAATTCGTCGTGCCAATTAATTGATCTTTTCTTTCTTATCTCGTGCCAAAATAATTTTCCAAATTGGAATTGATATTTTCCAATGGCATCGCCTATTTCCCTTAATTGATTTTTCCATTTTGTTTTTCTATTTCTATTAAATATATTCTGTTTTCTAGATGTATGTGTCACGCCGGCACTTAATAGTCGGTATACTCAACCAGTAATAATTTGTCTATGTACCATGCGTATTTTCTACAATAAATACTGAATTAAATACTTTTTTAACAAAATGATGTATTCATTTTCACATTCATAAGTTACTGGTAATCGAGGAGTTTAATTACTATTATGAAACTCAGTTGGCAGTAGTATTAGTTTAGTTTTCTCTCCAATTTTGTAGGTGCCTTTAATTTTATCATGTTGTTTTGCTTAAAAAATTGCATACAATACTTCAATCTTTGTCTAGTTGTGACAGAAAGTATTTTTTAATACTCCAATTAGGTTTTACTAATTTTTCATGACCTTCGGCATACTGTAATATAAACATTGTTTAAACTGCTAAATGATTTTAAGAAATAATGAAAAAATATGGGTATATTTCACTCTGTAAACTATATGACTCATACATAAAATTTTTACAAATCAGTTTTCAACCTTGAATCTTTGAAGCAAAGTATTAGCATGAAGGAAATGAGGTTCATACTCAGAAACTACATCTTAGAACAAAGAAATGTATCAATATCAACTGTCGCGGCTCAAGCGGGTCAATACGGAAATTTTTTATAAAATGAATCTACATGTAACATAGCACAACACCATTCGCAAGAGTGTTTTTAGCGTTTTTCCAAAAATATTTGGAATTTCCAGTGATAAATCAGCAATTACACGCAGACAACTATACCTTAATGTTTGAAATCAAATTACAATGACTAAAGGCCAAGATGATTGCGCTTCCCGGAGACCCTATAGAGGCCTATTCTTACAGAATGATTTTATAACATTAAAAGTGCGATTTTTCGTAAATTGCATTCAAAATACAATTTAAGAAATGTTAGAACGGTACATTTATCACCGTATCACAAATGAAAATTTCAAAACGCGAAACTATTTTACGTGTTTATTCATAGCAACACGATTTTGCACCGAGGTTGTTCGTTGACCAAACCATGCTGTCATTCAAAAATTATCTGCTGTTAAGCATTCTAACATCTTTTGATGTGTTTCTAATTTGCCAAAATTAGATTTTGTGAATTAAATTTTAAATGGCGATAAGATTTAAATTTTAAATTCAATGGCTGCTTGAACACTTTTTCATTTTGAATACAATAAAATGTGAAGCTTTAGATTTTATAGTTCTAAAGCATTGAAACAATGCTTTGCTCGTATTTTTTTTGTTGTATTGTTTGTATAACAATGATATCTCTAATGACAATCACACTTTATACAATAGTGTCATTGTTATATTTTGTTTACGTTTGCTTGTGGAAACAACTGCAAATATTTACAGACTTTCTCCTGTCAACACATCGAAGTAATACCTGTCCAATTCTCGATTCAAAGCATTCTAAGCTTTTTTGTATAAGACAATTGAAACACGGAAATATTTTCAATCTGATCAACATTAGATGTATCATTTTTTGTTGAGAAATTTCCAATGTATTCGTCATTTTTTTACTTTTGAAACATTATAATATATTTATAAAAGAAAAGTCAAGGGCTCCTTAAATTTAAAATTTGGTAATTTGATCTATTTATTGTCATTAGCTAATGGATTGTTATTTACGATTCTTAATTTTGCACCTGTTCAATTCCAAGCATAACGTCTGAAACATGGTTTGCGATAATAACTGGTATAACTAATTTTTTGTCATTTATTTGATTTTATGCGCAACTGCTCAAAATCGTGCTTAGATTGGGAGATCCTAAGTGTCTGAGATCGTGAGGAACGTTTTGCAGTTAACCCTATATCCACTAGTGTTACCTTCTTCACAATTTGAACAATTTTTTTCAATATTGAAATCTTTATATATGGGCAGATCTATGGGTTTGTGCGCACTCATTTAATGATGAAACTATTGTGCCTGAAGTATATGGAAATATTATTTTTCAATGAAAAAGTCGATTTTTGTAAAAACATTCAAATTTTAGATTTACCTAACGTTCAGATAATGAGGGTGTCTAATGCCCATGTAAACCCTCAAATATTTTGGTTTTTCTTGAAAATAAGTGTGAGCGCGTTCAGGCGAGCTGTGCGCAGTCAAAAGTTGTCGTTCCGTACCGCTGGCTTCGCGCAAAGGTGCGCCTATGCGGGAGCGCGGCAGGTCGCAAATTAAAGTAGAAAACGAAAGAGGAAACTATTCTCTATCTTATGGTGTTTTTTGATTTTAAATGCCTTCATTAGTTGAGTTGTAACGGTTTAATATATATTTTTTAAACCGTCATCACAGATGTGAAAATTTTATACAGTAGAGTTAAAAACAGTTACGCGTTTACCATCAATTGATTACATTTAATGAAATCTTTTTTTAAATTTTTGTTAAAATCAATTTCAATTGAGGTTTTATCTATTTTCCAGAGGATACATTACTGTTTTTTTGCTGCGAATGCTGCTCATTTCCCTGGAAACGGGTCAATCAATTACCATTTTATTATTCTTCCACTTAGTTTTAGTCGTGTTATGCATTTCTTGAAGGTGTTTGGAAGAAGCATTTTGAAATAAAATTTATTTTTAGCTAAGAATGTATCTTTTCATTAACTAAGCCTTACAGCCTATGTGTTTTCTGTAGCAGTAGCTAAAACAACCGTGTGTTCTATTACTGTTTCCATTCATTTTGTATTTTAAATGGGTACCTTATTTTATTTGTTCATTTTAGCCATTGTCACCGCAGCTGTTTCCGGTCTCGTTTGCACAATACTATGCACAGCGTTCATCGTTTACAGAATGAGAAAGAAAGACGAGGGTTCATATGTGTTGGAAGAGCAAAAGTACAAATCCCATCCCGAAGTCTATATTCCCAGCTCTAAAGAATTTTTTGCATGAATAGACTCGTGTATTTTTAAGCGTGTATTTAGTCGCCTTTTAGAGCGCTTTTTAGTGCGACTTCACTTTGTAGAATTTTGTAGATTTTATTGACCATCTTGATGGTGCCTTCAGATTATGAATTTCACTAGATTAGTTTTGTATGATTTAATTGAAACGATGCACATTTATAGTTCGATCCATTAATTGTTAATACGCGTCGACTTTTTAATTATTACAATTATCGCTATTTTTCAACAAAATTGTTTAATGTAGTCAGTCAAGAAGATTTTTCGGTGTTTTCTTAATTCCATTTTTAATCAATTGAAATAATTTTAGGTATCAAATGTTTTTTTGTCTCATATTTGTTTTTGAGGCTTTAAAACAGTACTCGCTGCAGCACTTTTTGTAAAGTATATTTTTAATAATTGGATACTTGATTAATTAAGGCTGCGTTAATTTTTTAAGTCTTACGATTTTCTTAAATTTTTTTCAGAATCCGCGCTATAATAAAAAATGCAAGATTACGTGTAGAACCTAAAAACATTATTGTTAGTGGCGTGGATAGGGTAGGCTGTTCTCCTAAGCGATGACATAATAGAAATACAAGACGTACAGAATGTTTTCAGTGAATATGATAAAACGGTGGATAAAGCAATTTTTCGAATAATCTTCAAATTTTCCCTCATATTTAGCGCCAGTCACCAATTGGTATGGAGAAAATAGTTTTTAAGAAATGCTATATTTATTGTGTCTAGAAATTTTACACGTTTAAAATTGGCGCTAGATACCTATTTTTTGTGCGCTTCACACACATATATATATATATATATATATATTGCAACCAATCTGTGAAATCAGCCATTTCATGTAATGGCTGAAATGTTTAGAACATTACCAGGGTTCCCAAGTGACTCAATATACAAGACATAGAAAAAGTTAGTGACTATCAACTTTTATTTTTAACACTGTGGACAATGAAACATACATAAGAAAAGACACAATGAAGCATATCATGATTAACATCAGTTTCTAACAGCATGCACGTATAAGAGGATAATGCTATATAGCATATGCTATTGGTATAAAAACTATAAGCCAAATACAGAAAATGCAATTATACAACTTCTCCATTTATTTATAATTGGCCATTTCAATTATAGTAGTATTATATTTTCAAACATACGCTAAGAACTAATTAAAAAACTTGAAATTCAATATAAATAGGCCATTAATGTTTATAAAAGAAATTCTGGTGCTTTGAAAAGATGCATTTATAGATCAAATCCTAAGCATGTAATTCAAATAAACACCGCTACTAAATTTTATAAAATTGCCAGATTGCGTCCACCTTACAGGGTGAACAGAAAGTCCTTGGACCAATTCAAAAGTGGTTTATTAATAGAAAATTACAAAAATATAAATTAAACATGAATGAAAATTATAACTTAGGAAACCAAGAATAAATTTAAATTATTTATTTTCAATGTGATGTCCCTTCCTTTTGATTAGACGTTTAATTCTCTGTCTGAAGGTACTACCCGAGGCACGCAGCGTTTCCTTAGGTATTTTAGCCAGTTAACTCTGAAGAGATGTCTTCAAAGCATCAACACTTAGATGAGCAACAGAACAGACCTTTGCTTCCAATAAAGACCACACCGAAAAATCCATGGGATTCAAATATGGCGATGCAGGAGGCCACATCTCCTTACTCCTGAATCTTGGAAAATGACGTTGGCACCAGTCCTGCGTTTTTCTTGAGGTGTGGGATGGTGCTCCATCTTGTTGGAAGGTGAATGCTACTTTATTCGAAAGAGAAAAAATGATTTTAACAATATTTAATTTTAAAATTAAAAATGGTCCAAGGACTTTCTGTTAACCCTGTATAATTACATAAATTGCTCAGACTTTTCAAACAAGTATAACGAAAGAGCAAAATGATTTTCTATATCCAAGTATGAATCTAAAATTAAGCAACATTCGTTTATAAATTATGCAATAAGACAATGGAATGAATTTCCTCACAAGATCAAATGTATTAGAAACTTAAAGCAATTTCGTAAACGCNTCAAACATACGCTAAGAACTAATTAAAAAACTTGAAATTCAATATAAATAGGCCATTAATGTTTATAAAAGAAATTCTTTTGCTTTGAAAAGATGCATTTATAGATCAAATCCTAAGCATGTAATTCAAATAAACACCGCTACTAAATTTTATAAAATTGCCAGATTGCGTCCACCTTACAGGGTGAACAGAAAGTCCTTGGACCAATTCAAAAGTGGTTTATTAATAGGAAATTACAAAAATATAAATTAAACATGAATGAAAATTATAAGTTTTGATTAGACGTTTAATTCTCCGTCTGAAGGTACTACCCGAGGCACGCAGCGTTTCCTTAGGTATTTTAGCCAGTTAACTCTGAAGAGATGTCTTCAAAGCATCAACACTTAGATGAGCAACAGAACAGACCTTTGCTTCCAATAAAGACCACACCGAAAAATCCATGGGATTCAAATATGGCGATGCAGGAGGCCACATCTCCTTACTCCAGAATCTTGGAAAATGACGTTGGCACCAGTCCTGCGTTTTTCTTGAGGTGTGGGATGGTGCTCCATCTTGTTGGAAGGTGAATGCTACTTTATTCGAAAGAGAAAAAATGATTTTAACAATATTTAATTTTAAAATTAAAAATGGTCCAAGGACTTTCTGTTAACCCTGTATAATTACATAAATTGCTCAGACTTTTCAAACAATTTTAACGAAAGAGCAAAATGATTTTCTATATCCAAGTATGAATCTAAAATTAAGCAACATTCGTTTATAAATTATGCAATAAGACAATGGAATGAATTTCCTCACAAGATCAAATGTATTAGAAACTTAAAGCAATTTCGTAAACGCATTACGGATTTAATTCTAAAACATAATTTCATCTGGGAAATCTTGGGTAGGTTACAAACTTTATAATATTGATTATTCTACAACAAGAGAATCTCTTGGTGATTGGTCTCCTCTTGCAATGAAACATCTTCAAAGAATTGGTTCCATGGCAGCATCTCGGTCTGCTAACATTGGTCATAAGTTTGCAATCAAACAATTTTTTGAGCAACTGTCAATTATTCTTTAGAGGGGTAATGCCATCTTCATAACGTCACGTTATTTCAACTCTTTCAGCAAACCATCAATCATGAAGATGCCAATTTCTCTTAATCTAATATTTTATCATTATTTTTTCTTATTACTATTATTTGTGTTTTTTTGTTTATTGATTCTTTTTCTTTTGAAATTATTAAATTTTTGTAGAGTTGATTTTAGATGATTTCCTTTGTAAACTAATCTTTCTATATACGTAGCCTGAAAAGAAAATTTTCTTGTACATAAGCGCATGTATTTTTTTATTTTGTAAATTTACCTACTCTACTTAGAGATTCTTCAGTTTTCCCAATTGTAAGTAAAATCTCTAAATGTAGAATATTTTATCTTATAGAGTTTTTTGAAAAGATATTACACGATCAGATTAATTTTTAATTTAAAAATGCAAAATCAATTTGGCTTTAGAGAATATTTTTCAACTATGAATACTCTATTGGATACAATAGAAGATTAGAAATGAAAAGTTCTCATATTATCTCTTTTGATGTTGCAAAGGATTTAATTTAATAGATCATGGAATATTGATTAAAAAATTTACAGATGCTTACAATTTTGAATTTGGTTCATTTTTACCAATTTAATTACTTAAGTAATATGTTTCAATTTTTATAACATAAAAATAAATCATCAAATCTTCTCAAAAACTGCCCGGTGTTCCACAAGATTCTCTTCTGGGACCACTATTATTTAGCATCTATGTAAATGATATTTCGAACCAAATAAAAATAGAAGGTATGTTATATGCAAATGATATACTACTCTATACTACAAATATCAATGAACTTCAATGCAATTTATATCTCATACTTGATTATTATATTAAAAGCATGCAAAGAGTTAAAAGTAATGAATCTTTGATTGGGTATGTACTAAAAATGGGGTTCCGCGGATTACAATTTTGGTTCCCTTATTATTTAATATTTATACAAATGATTTGCCCGAGCAAGTAACATGTGATGTCATAGAATATGCAGATGACACAATATTATTTAATTCTAATAAATTTTCTGAAAAAGCGGTTCAAACTTTCGAAGCAAACTGTTCTTCTCTTACTAAATATTTTGCTTCTATAAAACTAAGAGCAAATCCACTAAAAATTTAATTCTGTATTGTAAAATCAAAAACTAAGTCTGCTAATAATTCAAAATACAAACTTAATTTCAACGGTATTCAAATAAACCAGGTTTAGTCTTTAAAAGACCTCGGAATTATTTTTGACAGAAATCTAATTTAGAAGAGCAACTAAATCATGTTATTAGAAAGATGGCCATATCGATTGAAGCAATTAATTTAATTTCTGAAAAACTTGCAACTAAAGCAAAAATCCAATTAATATATGCTCTAATATTAAGTCATTTTAACTATGCCAACATGCCCTTATGAGATATAAGCCAAAAACTTCTCAGGAAATTCCATGTGCAACTAAATTGGGCTATCAAAGTAGCAGTAAATAATCATAGCTTTAATAAGAATAATGAATATGGAAAAATTTCAAAATTATTTCTACATCCGCTATGTTACATTTATATAAATGTCTTAACGACTTTCTTCAAAATAATTAATAATTCTTTCCCATACAACCAAAGATGACTTTTTTGCGGCAAAATTAGTCAATAACAAAAAAAGAACACGTAGAATTGAACATATTAGGTATAAGAAGCGACTAATGAAAAATTCATTTTTAAACACAGCTATAAATATATGGAATGAATTACCAAAATATATTAAGCAATAAGTAGATTAAAAAAACTCTATTAATAGAAACTAGCAATCGCCATAGCCCAAGTTAACCACTATTTTTGTAAGTATTCATTGTTTTGTCTTTTCGTTTAGTGTTGTATTACTTTCTTGCCGCTTTCAGAATTGTTATCAGCATTGCTATTTATTGTTAAAACAATTTCTGAATATAAATTTTTCTTCTTTTTCTTTTTTTTCTTCTTCATGACGTCCCTAAATGTTGAAAAACCACTCTTTATGTAGATAAATTAATTTAGAAAAGACCAAACAAAGAAAAAGCTTTGTGTTGACAACAAAGAAATAATGGAGCAACCAAGACTAAAATATTTATGAGTACTAATAGACAATCAATTAAAATTCGTAGATCGTGTAAATTCATTAGTTCAATAATTGGCCCTAATATCAAATTAACAAAAAATAATGTCCGCTTTATTGCCCAAAAATTGCATCACAATGTTGTGTAAATCTCTAGTTGTATCAAAAGATACATATTCTTGTTGCCTATTAACCAACCTGTCTCACAATTCTAAAAAAAGTTGAGGTAAAAAGGGATGAAATGAATTGTCAATAGTAATAATAATAATGCTATTAAAAGAGGAGTAGCAAAAGATTATATGCTATTACATCCAGATAATGTCATGCATCGGAAAATTTTAGAAGTATTTTATAAATTGAAAGATAGCATCTCCTTATAATAAAATAAATTAGAAGTAAAATTATAAAAAACTCATTTTTGATTCTGTAGTAAAGCTATGGAATGACTTATATGAAGATACTAGATCAGAAAAGAAGTTTAAATTGCTTAGAAAGAAAGTCATTAACCATTTCAAAACTGTTTTAACGAGGACATATCTTACCATTCAAATTATTTCTTCATTAATTACAAGTAACTAAATATATCATCTTTTATCAATTAAAACTTAATGACAAAGAACTAAAATAACTTACCACAGTAACCAAGAATTATCCTTACTCTTACTTCTGCAACAAAGAAAGAGAAATAATAAACAGTTAGTACTTAATTGTGAGTTTTTGTACAGTTTTTCTATTTATTATAGAAATCACTAACTTTAATAGTAAATAAATAAATAAATAAAATTTGCTGACATCAATAAAAAGTCTCAAAGCCATGTATTGCTGCAAAATTCAAAGAAATATAATTTGAAAGAATACAAAAAGTCTAAAAACCAAAATAATTTTTATGCTTGTAAGAATGCACGCAATATGTGCAATACTTCCACACGAAAAGCATACTACAAATATTCCCATTTTGAATATCAAAACATCTCTGTCCAAAAAAGTAAGTGGGAATTAATTAATAGTTTAATAAATTGGAAAAAAATAAAAAATGAAAGAAATCGAAAATATTCATTATAAAAGAAAGCTAGTCATTAACAATGACGACATGAGTAATATATTTAATGAAGTATTTTGCAAATATGCAAATAATAATGGTATTAACACTTTCTTTAATACCAATGAAGTTCAACTTATAGCCCTGTCTTTCTGTTTCAGATTCGTGACTAGGTTTGAAATTCACAAATCTATTTCATTTTTAAAGAACGCATCTAGTGGTCCCTCTATTTTCCCAACTTGGTTGTGCTTAAACCATTCAAAATAATATGGCAGTAAATACAAATTTTATAATATAAAAATTGTAATTCGTAGATCTTATGCGAGGTCATCTTTAATCGGAAACATATTGTCATGAACATGCACCTAAGAGGAAAAACTTTTCTATTTTAATGAAAACCAAGCATACAAAAATTGCAGAAGCTATATTCATAAAAGAAACTAAGGAGAATCTATTAAATAAACAAATAAGTCAACGATTAAATATCGAATAAGGTCTACGAATTACAATTTTAGTATTATAAAATTTGTAGTTAACTCCATATTATTTTAGTTATTTTGTACTGACGATTAGTAGAGACACTTGAAACATGTATAAATAAAATATTTCTTGTTTTCTACAATGAATATATATATATATATATATATATATAACGATTTGAGCAATCAAACACTTGTAATGTCATACAATATGTCGACGATGCTATGTTAACCCTCATAGTCAATTCTTAAACTTCTTGCCAATTAACTAATATAATGAATGTAGGTTAGCCCATAGAAAAATTATCATCTTTATATATTGTTTGAAGAAACTGCTAAAAATTTGAAAATTGAAAGAAGTTTTGCAGTGTATATAGTTAGTTGAATTTTCTTAATTCTCATTTAAGGGTTAATTAGTTCATATAAGCCCCCTGAAATGGCTATAAAGGTTCTCGAAGATAACACTAAAACTAAGAATAAACCCATCTAAAACTTAATCTAAATCCAACGATAATTCCACAAATTTCTCTACACAGAGCAAATTCTTTTAAATATGTTGGTAAAAATTTTTATTCCCAACTGAATTTTACAAACCAAATAAATAACATTATTAAAAAATCAATGTGTAAATATAATGGGATATGAACATAGCTGTCAATAATTTATATAACAGGAATAACAAAAACAAATAACAGAAATAAAAAACACTTTTTACATCCACAGTGTGTTATTTATAAAAATTTACAAAATAGTTTCTGTGAAACATTAAAAATTATTGTTCCATGCCACAAATGCAATTTTCTATCTTCCACGCTATTGCATAAACACAATCATAGACCACTAAAAATAATTTCTCTTAAATATACATGAAAATAATGAAAAATTCATTTCTGAACACATCAATAAATATATAGAATATTTCACCTAAATCTATAAATAATATTAATAAATTAAAAGTATTTATAAAAAAGAAATTAATAAACGACTCCATCCTTATAGAAAAGAAAGACTTCAATATAAATTGCGAGGTTTTCAATTCCATTATATTGACTATTCAATAAACCGGATCTCCTAATTTTAATTGCATTTAAAAATATAAATTTTTGTATACGCATTTGTTCTTTTTTATATTGTTCTCTTTGAAGCTATTCAGAGTTATAAACAGTATTTAATATTGTAAAAAGCAGCCTTAAATATAGATATTTCCATCTTTCCTCTCTTCCTATATATATATATATATATAT
>CABFPE010000106.1:1380934-1390974 GCA_900660155.1 Hofstenia miamia
ATGCTTTGGTTGACATTGCTTTTGCATATTTTACATCAGGATGGGGAACGGGTCAACCTGATTCGACCAAGACCAACCCGCGACTCGTGTCAAAATTGAAATGAGTTGGATAAGGGTTGCAAGTCATTCTTAGGAGGGTATCCTCAATAATTTTTATATTTTAATCGTTAGACGAATTAGTTAACATTATTTAGTTACGTTAGCCTTAATAGAATATCAAAGAAGTGGTCCGTTCAAGACGAAAACGATATACATGTAATTGATTGTTTAAACTTAAAAATAACTTAAAGAGGGAAATTGTACATACATATGCACCTGAAAAAGCATCAGTCTAATTGTAAACGAAAATATGAAGATCCATAACATTATACAGGCAAAATAAAACAATGGAATTTCAAACTTTCGTGAAGCATGCTTACTGTTTCCAATTGAAGCTTATAATGGAAAAGCTTCAATTGCATAAAATATTTACTATTAAATGAGGTTCTAATTTTCACATTTTCCCACGCATGTTATTACACATGAAAAACTTAAGCAACATTGAACGAGGATAGCTGATAGCATAATCAAGTTAACTGCTGAAACAAGAGATAAACAACTGTCCAAAAACTATCCCAACAAAATGTCTAAGCAATTGAAGCTTTTCCGCCTAAAGGGCCTAAGCCTTACCCCGAACAGAAGTTCTTTCAGAATAATAATAATAATAATAATCAATGACTTTATTTAGCCGCTGAAGGCATACACAACAAAAAACTAAAAACAAGTCAAGTTTTGTGGCAGCGAGGACAGTCACAGGAGATGAAATAGGAGCAAATGGAAGAGTAGGCGAAGTTGGAGAAGGGCTCAGCAAAGAGGAAAGCCATCAAAGAATTCTTGAAGCTCGGTGGTGGGGAAAAGAAATCAATCGCTGTTGGAGGGCTGCGAGTCACGATGTAATTAGCAGCAGTACAAGCACGATTGACAAACGAGTGAAGGGTGCGATGTTTCTAAGAATGTTATGAGCAAGACTATGAGAGACTTAGTAATGCGTAAGAAGCTTTTTAAAAATTCCAAACAGGAGCATATACTTAGTCCATTTTATTAAATTCAATTGAGATCTATGTTCACTTGTTTGCTGATCTCTCAAATTGAAAGTTTATTTAGAAGCATAGGCCTGAATCCAAGTAGACATTCATATCAAGAAAAAGTAAATGCCACATGTCTTTCATGAGAAATATAAGTAAAACTAAGACGAGGAAATTAAGTGTAAACAAAAAAATTGAGAAAATTATAAACGTTATTAACAGCTGTTGTAAGAAAACATGTGAAATGAAATTGTCACTTCTAATCCAATAATTTGTTTATGATGTTACAGGAGTTGTTTCTGTGCGGCAGCAGCAGTATTGGGGTAGTAAGTGCGCTCTCTGAACCAGATGCGTAGTACACAGTGGGTAGCACAACACGTAACTATACAAAAGAAGGTGACACACTTTTTTAGTACTTTTGTGGAACAAATTAAGCTAAAAAGACGTATCACTATAAGATTATTGAATGGGGAACAAAAAGAAAATGTGTGGACATGCTCAAGATTCAATTTTTTGAAATGCAGGATCATATAGATCAGAAATCTTTTGTGCAATTAATTTTCAAGCTTAACCACTATTGGTGAATTTGATTTGTCACTTAATTGATACATGAACTTAGTTGACCGCAATCTCTTCCTTTACCGATGAAGTGGAAACGTTTCGTCCGAAATTGTATGCCGCATCTGAATATGCTGAAATATTTAATGATTTTTTCTCCGTCTTTTAGACGAGCGTCAGAATTCTTTTGAACCCCGAAGACTTAATGAAAATGTTCTAATAAATCTCCAGTGGTATTTTTCAATTTTTGGGATCTTCCGTGAAAGATTTCGAACCATTACTACCAGCTACATAAAGCAGTGACTCAAGATATGCACCCTGTTAACTTAAAACTTAAAGAATCATTCACTTTCTTGGAAATCCTCATTAATTGTACTTTTAACTTATCCCTTCTTCTAAATGAATTGTCGAAATGATACTCATTTTTTGAATATCCAAATAGTCGCAAACACTATAAAGCAACGTAAAGTTGGAAATCAAGCAAGAACCACAAAAAACTAAATTGTTTAGATTGGGATCAAACGCACTATGACAACATTAATTATTGACTCTTCGTTATTAATAAAAATAATTAATTGATAAAATCCACTATTTGTAATGTCTTCAAATAATTAAGGTACATAAGCCAAAAACTGTCTTTCAAATTGACCCGGACAACCAAATAGGTAATCATTTTCATCAACAAACTTTAAGCTGATTAGACACTATTCGAGAAGTTCATTAAGAACTAATCCGGTATTAGAAATTTATAAAAAGAAATTATAAAGCACACAAAATTTAAAAAGCGGTATTATTGTAATCTTAAACATGGATAGACGCAAATGTTACATTTTGCAAAAAAAGGGCGGAAGAAATTTTTGCAAATCAAGAATGGACATTTTTGGCGGATTTATATATGTTGAGGATGTCCCCTGGATCAAACTTTCAAGCTCAATGCGTCATATTAAAACACATGATATTAAATAATTAGCTACAACTGCACACAATAGTTTACTCCCTTTTAAAATTCGAGTCAATAAAGTATTTATATGGTGTTATATAAACGTTTTTTGTTCTAAGTTATTTTATAGCCAAGAGACTTAAAAATGTGATATTCGCCTAGGTCTGCACAGACAAATGTCAATACTGATTGATACTCCCCTTCATTACTTTTGCATAGAGGTATTTTAGTCATTCAGTTTACTTTCTGACAGATTTACATTTGTTTCTGAATGTTAAATTTTAGGACTACCTTTGAAGAAAATTGTTATTTGAAGGTCCATGCTTTGCACGTAATAAAATATACGTCTAGGATTGGTTGAGAAATAAAAACACTAATTACTGCCTTATCAGCCTAATCACAAAAAGTTTACTTTTTATATAGATTTTGCATTAAGTGAGATAAATGAAGCAACGTCATATGCAAATATTGTTGGTCATGTGCAAACCACTGATCTATTTTGTAACTGATTTTAATACTATAATTATTGCTGTTGTATTTAAATTTTAATGACCATTCAGGAATAATGAATGGTTCTTCTTTTTTAAGGAATTCAGCAGTCTAAATAGAACCATAATCAGCAATATATTTCGCTAAATAATTAGCATAATCAGAAAAGGGAATTTACCGCCCTAAATTTCAACAAAATTCAATGCAATAAATTTTATTATTTATTGAAAATAATGCTCTTAATGTGTAATCTTTTTTATCTAAAATTGTTTTAAATATATTATATAATATAATTCAGCTGCTTTTAGTGTAAGTTGATCTTGTGTCTTGCATAATATTTTATAACTAAATTGATAATCGCAGATATTTAAGTGATTTGATATTTCTGTTGATGTTCTATGCTATTGAATTCTTCTATATAGAATACAGAGGAATCTATACAAGCTGCCTAATAAGAAATCTTAAAAACATTAAATCAATAAAATAAAATGTGAGAATGCTTTCAGCAACATATAAAATACGATCTTTTCTCAATTTAAAAGCACCTACAAATTTTGAAGAATTGTCTAACGTTGTTTAGAAAATTACATGCGCTTATGTAGGACAAACTTCAACACAATTATGTAGAAAAATTCAAGTGCATAGAACATCAACAGAAATATCGAATCACTTAAATATCTGTTAATATCAATTTAGTTATAAAATATTATGCAAGACATGAGATAAATTTACATTAAAAGCAGCTGAATCATATTATATAATATATTTAAAACTAATTTTGGATAAAAAAGATTACATATTCAAAAAATTATTTTCAATGAATTTATAAAATTAATTACATTGAATTTTATTGAAATTTAGTGCGGTAAATTTCATTTTCTGATGATGCAAATTATTTATCGAAATATATTGCTGATTGTGTTTCTATTTAAACTAATAATGCATGTTGGCATTGTGAAGTTATTCATGCATTTATCTATTCGTATATAAAAATCTGCTCACATGTTAAAAGGGTGATTTTAATGCAAAAGTAGCCATATATTCTTTTTCATGTTTAATAAAATGATACTTAAACTCCATTCTATTCAAATTGATATTACATTTTGACCATGTGATGTTTTTAAATACTAGAAAAATCAACTGAAAGTCCCGCATTTAAAAAGCAAAACCTGGAATTTCCTATATTCTTCATTAAACACAGCTAATGAAATGCTATCAATTAACGAAAACGTTACTTTTCTATTTGGATATATGCTGCCTAGAAAAAATATATTCTCTTATCCTAATATTTAAAAAACTCCAAATAACGTTTCAATTCCATGGATTGATTATAAATTTTTAGATTTAATCGAACAAAAGAAACAGAAATGACAAAAAACCATCATAAATGCTTGTAAAACTGTACGAAATTCATGCAACTATGAAATCATAGAGTTGATACAATGTTTTAAAACACATCCAGTGGACCTGTCTAATACCAACTTGGCTCCTAAAACTCACAGACGATTTAGTAGCTGAATCAATATGTTATATGTTAAATGCATGTATAAGATATTCCTTTTGTCCAGACGACGTAAAATTGGCAAAAATAAAACCACTATTTAAAAAGCCGATCTCGACGATGGTTAAATTAAAGACCTATTTCAATCACTTCTTCAATCAGCAAAGTATTTGGCCGAATTCTTTTTAATCAAATTAATGACCATTGTTGAGAACATCATCTTTACTCTAAAACGAAATATGATCCTCGCAACGCTATTTCTACAAATGCCACTTTAATACAAGCTATAGAAAAATTGAGAAAAACTATAGATGATAATAAATACTCAACAATTGCCTGCTTAGACCTTCCGAAAGAATTCGATTCCATTGATAATCGTACATAAATTTTTAGGTTTTTCTTATGACAACAGACTGGATTTAGCGGATTTCAATTGGCTTAAAAGTTTGTGCATTTTATATCTAGTCGTAAAACTGGAGGTAAAATCGGATGCATTACATTATCTTCCGAATACTTGACCAAATTTATGAATTATTTGTTTAAAATATTGGATTTCATTCTGCAATTGGCCATAATCATTTGTTATCGCTATAATTTCAAAAGCAAAAATTAAGTCATTAACTGTCAACAGATATAACCCAAAAATTTTTCTCAAAATTGACAAGTGCAACTAAATTGAGCTATCAAAGTAGCAGTAATAATAGTTTTAATAAGAATAATACGGAAAAATCTCAAGCTTCTTTCTACATCCACAATGTTATATCTATATAGATGTATTAACGACATTCTTCAAAGTAATTAACAAATAATTTCTTCATGCAAAATTCATCAAACAAAACAATAGAACGCATATAGTTGAACCAATTAGGTATAAGAAGCAGATAATGAAAAACTCATTTCTAAACACAGCCATTAATATATGGAATGAATTACCAAAATAACTCAAGTAAATAAATAAAAATGCTTTTACACCTATAACTCTAAAGGACTGAAATGACGAGCTTAAAAATTTTGCAATCCTGATAACTCTATTAATAGAAACTAACATTGACATAACCTAAGTCGAGTATCATTATTATTTGTAAGTATTCCTCGATTTGTTCAATTTTGTTTTATTTGTTTTTCTTGCCGCTCTCAGAATTGTTATCAGTATTTTTGTATTGTTCAAAGAATTTCTGAATATAGATTTTTCTTCTTTAAATATCACTCAGCTCTTCCTGCATGAATTGATCATCCAAATATCATTTATCTACTATCAATTGTGGAATTGCTTGTTTAAATGGAACGCAACTGTATACAACTATTATGACAAACACTATATACAATTTTTACAAAATATACAATAGCTTTTTGTTTAACATATATTTAATGACATTTTATCGAAAAAAATTCCTATCAGTAAATAGTTATTTCTTAAACATGTATCTCGCATCTTAAGTGATTTCAATGACACGAAGTTTTGAAAAAATGCACTTTTAAATAAATGTCAATAGAAACTTTGATAATACTTTAACTTCATACATAATATAAAAATATTAAAATATTTGGTTCCACCAAATAGCACAGAGAATTGAAAACTTCTTCAAACTTTAGGAATGAGGAAGACTTCCCACAAACTATTTTGTTCTAAAATAATATATAATTAATAACTAAATAATTAAGTTTAAAGCTCAAAATTTACCGGATGCACTCTGCAATTCCCACAGTCAGTCATCTCAATGATTCTCAGATTTAGAATAGATGAATCCGTGGCTTCAGATCACATATAAATACAACATGTAAAAAGGCCAAATCTATTATTTACTACACAATCTAAAAGATCTCCCCTTTTCTACTACTGAGTTAGAGTTATTATATTCCATTTGCTATAAACCATGGGTGGACAACATTACTATCATCTGAACTCTATAGATTTAGTGCAAAAAAGCTGTCAGATTTGGTATCATCGAATGCTATGAACCGTAGAAATGACAAATCATATAATTCAATGACTCGGAATCTTTTACATCCGCTCTCTTGCTTGTAGAACATGAGGACATTTTATTCATACAAGAGGCTTAAAACAGGCCTTGCCAAGAGGCTAAGACAGAAAGAGAAAGTAGTGCAATATTTTCAAACCGGTTTCTGCGAATCAATACCTATTGATGATATATTTTGATTCTCTTGTATTAGAGTAATCTACTTAATACATTATTTATTATTCAGAATTTACCTTTTCAATATATGGACGTACCACATTATTTCGTCAGCAATTGCAGAGTAATCTAAAGTCTTGAATCAACATTCCTCAACTCTATTATAACATAAGCAATTCAGTTTTAAATACTGCCCAAAATATGTATACAAAAAAGCAAAGTACGCATAAAAAATTTACAACTAACGTCTTTCAAACATGTCCATTTCATTAACAGTACGTACACCACATTCATGAAATAGAGTAATTTTCTTTGGAAGTACATAATTTAACAAGTGAATATGCGATGTACAAAATTACCTAAAATTGAAAATTAATAAATTTATAATATGACAAAGAAGAACCCTGTGCAATCATAAAACTGCGTAGAAATTATTTTCCTCAACTACATGAAATGTATTAGACCGATGTGGAAATGGGGAGAACTAATTCACTGAAAAGAATTATTCTAACGAAAGTTTTGTTACTCTGTCTTTTGATAGCTAGCATGGAACCCATTTTCCAGTTTTGCAAGGCTTTACCAAGCATTACCATCCTACGATTGCAATCCTCATTTCACTTGTTGTTTAACTTTAAACAGCCTGGGGATTTTTGTAAAAATTTCATGATATAAAAATTTTTTAAACGCTTACAGATCGAAAACTATTAAGGGTATACTCAATCTGAAAGCACCACACGATAGAGGAGAGTCACCTCTTTCTTTTTTGGCTCTAAATCCGCGCACTGGCTATATCCAATATGAGGCGTGCAGTTCCGAGAAGTCTCCGGGCGGCTCAATGGGTTTGGAAACAGCTAAAGTTCTATATAGCCTCCATGGGCTCAAAACCTTCTAAATACATGAACACTAGGTATGGAAAGAATTTAAATCTTTTTCAAAAATTCGAAATTTTCAAAGAAAACGTGTTAGTCTTTTGAACAGCCTCTGCCACAGTAATAAGCTGTGACAGAAATTTTCAACATTGCATTAAAGTATGTTCCACAATAGACATACCCATACCCCAAGATTTTCAAATTTGGAAATAGGCTTGGAGAAAATTCTTTGTAAATGTAGAAAAAACGGTTTGTCCTTTAAAAAGGACGCCAGGTTGATTAAGATTAATAGCGACAAACAGCATTTCCTCAAATTTAAGATCTTTGAAGAACACATTTCTTTGTTGATACTTACCGCTAAGACTTCCTTTTTTAGACTTAAAGGTTGTCCTTATTGCTGAACTTAATGTGTTTTTATGAAATTCGTACAGAAAAATATGGGCACAAGCTTTTTTTGACATGTACACATGAGTTGACTTTTATAACAATAACTCAAAATTTGTGAATAGAAAGAATAGGTTAGTAATATAGATTTCCACACATGATATTCACAGTATAGTTTGGGAGAAATATAAGCCAAAATCTTAAAGAATCTAACAAAAACCAAAATTACAAAACAGTCGTCATCGATTTTATCATTAATGCTAACATTTAATTTCAGTGTTTCATAACCATATTTTGTTCACATAAAAATATTTCTAACTAAAAATACTGTTCCTATCCTTATTCGAATTCAAACTATAAATTTGTTGTACGATACTTCTGTAAATATACCATTAACGTAAATTTATTATACTGCATTATTCGTTCTATTAAATATATAAAAATAGAGCAGAATCTCACCGCATCATTTGATCAAGTCTATTACAATTTGAACTGAAAACTTTATTTATAGGATTTTTCCTGATTCTCAATAGTATATTATCATGATAAGCAAAATTAAAAATATAACAAAATAAGAAGGAGTGCTCGAAAAACTATGCAAAATCATCAAAAAAAATTGGATCTTATATATTTCAGTAATAAAACATGTCTGACGATAACAGACGTGTGATTTAAAGACAAATACGTGTGTATATGTAAGCCTTGCAAACAAAAGCATACTGGGTAAATACTATAAAGTCAATGAAAGGCCACTTTAAGACTAGAAGCGCCAGACTTTTAATATACTTAAAAGCGCCAAAACCAGTCAATTGACGATTGCTATATTACTACAAATATACCCAAAACCTTAGTAACATATTATAAATGATATTTAAAACAAATTCATGTAAATATTCATGTACACAGATTGCATTGTCCTATTAAAATAATAAAAAGGGTGTGAATAGTTTGTGTAAATATTTCAAAGAGATGCAAATATTTTGCAAGAAGAGCTTCGCAGCTAATTGTACCCAATTATCATGGATTACTAAATATACTCCAATTTTATTTGATAGAATTGCTCCAAAGGGGTAGAAATTTCAAGCTTACCAGTATCATTTGTCATTTGTAATGTCTCAACGAATGTCAGCTCAACGTTTCCTGGAAGCAATGATAAATCTTCCAAGTGATGAATCTGGAGATGCCACTGAACAAGATTTAGAGAGATAGAGGAGAATAATGATGAACACCTATTACATGATATTTCATATTCAACAAGCAGCAGTAATGAAGATTTAGTCCTCTTGTCACATAGCAGTCACGAAGAGATTGACAATGAAAATACTTCACTTAGAGCGCAAGATGGAACCGAATGGACAATAATTGAATATACACAGGGAGCTAGACGTGGTAGAATGCAACGACAAAATATTATAAGCCAGCCCGAAGGTGTAACACGAGCTTGTACTGGCATCATAACTCCAATAGACGCATGGAATCTTCTCTTTGATAATTGGATGCTGAATTTTATTGTTGATTGTGTAAATGCTTTTGCTAATGAAAGGACAGATGATTGGAATTTACAAGAGATGAACTAGAAAAATTCGTGGGACTACTGTACCTAAAAGGAATTACATATCGACGAAATTATCAATTTGAAAAACTATAGTCAACGACATACGGATGTCCCATATTCAATAAGACACTGTCCTGCCAAAAAATGAGAGAAAAAGATTTCACAGATTTGATAGTCGTCAAGATCGCCGTAGAAATCTGCAACATGGCAAGTTTTGTCTAATTTCAACTATTTTAGATCGCTTTGGAGCCAATTCTTAACGTTGCTACCACCCATCATGATTCCTGACTATTGATGAAATATTATTTCCGACTAAAACACGCTGCTCTCTTGTCAGATTAATGTTCAATGTGAAAAGAATAGAACTGTGAATTTGTGCAGAATTTGCAGTAAACCTGTTTGTGGGAAGTGCCAGTCTGTCATATGTATTTAGCTTTAAAATACTTCTTTTGTTATATATATATATATATATATATATATATATGTATTGTCTCAATAAAAATTGCAATATAAATGTATCTTTATCAACTTGGTCGACCAATTGT